>ML271108.1:0-84690 GCA_005239495.1 Nicotiana undulata
TAATGTAGTTAATCTATATTATCATTCTACCTTTAAATCACTAGATAATATTCTATCTTGCATTAGGATACTAGGAGTAAGAGATCAAGGACTTTTGAGGATATTATATCTAGTGTTAGAGGAAGGCCAAGAGCTAGTGGACTTCGAGGAAGACCAAAAACTACTAGGTTTGGTATCCTATTTGGTGATTCTAGAACAGTGATAGAAAGGGTAAGATTAATAAAAAAAATTGAATTTTGAATTGTTATTTAGATATTAGTTGTTTTTGTGGTAATTTGGCATTGATGGTTGCAGTGTGGCTCAAGAGATAGAGTTCATTCTGCTCATTCAACAATAGTGGATGCTAGTCAGACCAATATTGATCTTGGATATAGTGCACCTGGTCTAAGGTGGCAAAGAAGAAATGCCATCACACAAAGGCAACTTCAACAACAGTTGAGGAAAAGACAAGCTCAAGCAAGCCTTAGCCAACCTCAAACCCATTCTTCATATAAACCAAGTAAATCTCCATGTCCAAGCCAATCTCAACAAAACATCAACCAATCTCAACCTTGAAGATGACTGAATGATCAATAGAACTTGTGAATTTTTTGTGAATGAACTTGTGTTAAGTCTGTTAGTTGCAGAACTTTTGTGGCAGAATGTGTGTCAAGTGTGTTAGGGCTTTAACTGTTAGTTGCAGGACTTGTATTTTGTTTTGCTTAAACTATTTCTGTTGCTAGACAAAAATTCAGTGATAATTTTGTAAACCAAGAAGGTTAATGGAACTTGGTTGTTTATATATGCCTGCTTGTGTTATTTCATAACTGCTTTTCATTCCAGGAAAATACTACATTTTGTCATTAGCATTGTACATAGGGTTATGAATAAATGGATTAGTGCTAACTAGACTAAGATGAAAATTACAATTATTAGTGCTAATACAACAACTAAGGTTACAATGATTCTCTTCCTCCGCTGTAGTCGATCTCTCTCTCTAATTCTTGACAACAGTCCTGAAATCACTTGTTTATAGTGATCTGGAAGAAGTGGGTCAAGCCACCTAAAAAAATTACAATAATTGGCTTGACCATAGTTTGAGCATCCATAAAACCTTCTTCCAGGATTTGTTGGCTTCCAAGTGATGAAAATATGAGATTCAACTCCACAATGACAAAATACATTAGTTTGAATCATTCGAACAGTCTGAAAAAAAGAACAAAAAAATTTGATCTTCAGATTTTAAGAAATAGGATGGAATAAAGCTTCAAATGCTATTTTTGCTATATAATAGAGGGATAATGAGTTGAGGGAATTAAGGGAATAAGAAACCACTTAAATAGGACCCATTTTTTACCGTTGGGCGTCTGGGAAGGGGTTCTCACGCTCCTAAAAGGCGTGAGACCCACGCACATAGCTGACTAGGAAAATCTGACGCCACATGGGATGGGTCAATGGTCCAACGTGTTTATTAGTCAAGGGTATCACTAGTTTGAGTTTTCAAATGGGAAACTTTTAAGTTAGTATATCGGCTTTCAAAAGTGATGTAAGTTCAAGTGGCCAGGAAACCATTCCGCCTATAATTTATATATCATTTATAGAAAAAAATTAAATTATTTATATTAATATACATAAAGCCATCATATTGGGTAGTGGTGTACATGGACCGATTTAGTTCGTTTTTTTATCAAAATCAAACCAAACCAACTATATCGGTTTAGATCGGTTCGCTTTTGTCGGGTGTTTTAAAGGTTTTTTTTCAATTTTTTGTTACATGAACACTATTGCATATGAGTGCGGATTTGAGTTCGTTATGTTTGAACGAAACTACTATTATTCCTAAGGCAAGTCTAGAGTAAATTGGGAGAAGTCGAGTTGGTTAGCGTTGGTTGAATTTGCATGATGGCAGCAAAGATCAGTTATTTCAGCGTGTTAAGTTATACAAGTGATTTGTGGCGGTACGCACGAGGCTTGAAGACTGCCGTAATTGATTTTGTATGAAGGCACTCGAGTATTATGGCCTATTATGTGTAGGTGGATCTCAAAAAAAAATTATGGAGGGTTAGACCATAACTCGAGGTTTGCATGTTTTGTAGTTATGGGAATTCAGTCACGTATTGCATTGGTTTTCTTGAAATGAGTAAGTAAAATGTTTCTATATGATGAAGTGTGTATCCTATTAGTGGTTCATGAGTCATGATAGAATTCTTGTGCTCTCGCGTATTGGTAGGATAGGTGCGGTGAACGACATGGAATTTGAAAGTTGAGGATCAAGGTTGCAATTTGGTGTTGACAAGAATGTCACGAGCTTGGATGTGCAGGAAAGGAACCAGATGTTAGAATAAGCTGATATTATCTTTAACATCACCTGAGATCGGTGTCCTATGAAAGAGGCTTTGTGTTCTGATTGGCGGATCCTTGATTTGCTTTACAACATTAATATGGCTGGTGGTATGGATGTGCAAACTTGTTACCTGGTTCGGAAGGTTGTGGGAGCATATACCACGGAAGGATCATATAGATGTGATATGTAGTCACTTACTTGATTGAAGATTGAAACCAAGTATGAAGATTGTGGTACTACCGCTAATGTGAGAATTTATGCATGAAGGGCATTCGATTCATTCAGTTGTGAACTGTGAAAGTTTGTTCCGAATTTGACAGTTGTTTTTGTGTGTCATGGGAAAAAGAGGTTATTGTGGATCCCTAGAAGATTATTGGCCCAATGCAGTAGATCGAAATCAGCTTGAGGTATGTGGGTGGATCTAAATGAGAATGTGGGTTCTATATCAGACCAGATGTGTTCATTTCAGCATAACATTGTTTATGAAGAAGTATTTGAACATTGGATGTTATTTCGTCGTGGGATATTTCATGTAATACTGTATTGTGCCATGTGGGTTGTGAGGCGGTTTGGTTATTCTCACTCGTATTGAGATACCGGGAAATTTGTGGTATTGTGAGAGTAGGATGGCTCTCGAGATGCAAGTCATTTATTGCACTGTAGTTGTGATTGAGTTTCGTAACGTATGTCTCTATCCGTCTCCCCTGGATTTGTATATTGCACTTCGCGTGCTTATGGTTGATATTCGAGTATTTTGTAGTTATGAGCATTTTAGCTCAGTAAGTATTTTCTTATAGATTATTATGTGTGTATCGGGTGGCACGCCACCGCTGGTATATTGTTTGGATCTGATGTCATGCCGTCACGGGTGTCATGGCTGGATCGGGTTGCACGTTGCAACAGTGTGATGTTGAGTACAACTCCCTATACCTAATCTTGTGTGTTTTGTTTCTCAATTTCTGAGGAAGGTTCATAGTATCTTTTTGGCTGTTTAATGAGTCGCGTGGGTTGAGTAGTTCTTTCCAGAGTTCGTTTTTCTTTATGTATCACATTTAAGTTTGTAGCTTATTGGCACAGTGGGGCATCATATGGGACTTCTGGAAGTGTCCGAGGTGGCTTATTGCCTGAGTTGCATGTACTAGGTGAGACGAGATTATTGGACCTGGAATCAGTGCGATCGGATTTATATGCGGCATAATTGAGCACATATATAGCTATTTGGTTCATAATGAGGTAATGGTTATTATCAGGAGGAGAGACCCAATGATTTGTTGACTCGACAGTTGGTTATGAATTTCTACACACCTCTTTTATCGTGGCAATATTGCAAGAGTCGGAACAAGACTTATATGCTTCATGAGGTGTGTTGTTGGCAACAGATTCGTGGGATTCAACTATTGTTGTCCGGGAAGTCATTAGGGTCATGTGAATAATGTTGTGCATGGTATGAATTCGGTAAGAGTATACAATCATGTATTGGTACCTCGTGTAGTGATGGATACAGTTTTTTTTATGTTAGAAATAGACCTGGTAGAGGATTTCAGATGTTGGAATTTGGCTCTAAGGCTTATTTGACTAAATGAAAAGAAGAAATTGCAGGTTTTCTTGAGCTGATGTGCTCAACTGGGTTGTGGTAGCACAAGTACGCGCACGAGGTGTTGAACAATGATTTTTGGACAACTCCGGAGTAGCTCTTAGCATGTTCGAGGACGAACGTATGTTTAAGTGGGAGAGAATGTAACAACCCGACCAGTTATTTTGAGTTCTAGCATGTCGTTCGGCGGTTTGAGGCCATGGGCAGCCGCACTTCAAGTATTATGACTTGTACGCGTGGTCGAAATTGAAATTCTGGAAGTTCAGAGTAGATTTGGAAAGAGAATTCTCATTTCGGAAGCTAAAAGTTGGAAGGATCTGACTAATGGTTAATTTTGAGTAAACGAACTTGGAATCGGGATTTGAAGATTTCAACAGGTTCGTATGATGATTTTGGACTTGAGTGTATGTCCGGATCGGGTTTTGGATGGCCTGGGAGCGTTTTGGCGCCTATTGTGGAAGTTGGCATTTTGGAAGGATTTCATAAATATGGGTTGAGGTGTATTCCAAAGTTATCGATGTCCGTTCGGGGGTTCCGAGTCTGGGAATAGCTCTTTATGGTGATTTTGGCATTGTGAGCGCATCCGGAAGTGGGTTTGGAGGTCCGTAGGTCATTTCGGGGTCATTTGGTGAAATTTAGAAATTTGAAGGTTTTTGAGAAGTTTGACCAGGAGTGGACTTTTTGATATCGGGATCGGATTTTGATTCCGGAAGTTGGAGTAGGTCCGTAATGTCGAATGTGACTTTTGTGCAAAATTTGAGGTATAACTTTCGGCATCGAATGTAGAAGCATGAAGTTCTAAAGTTCATTAAGCTTGAATTGGGGTGCGATTCATGCTTTCAATGTTGTTTGATATGATTTAAGGCCTCGAGAAAGTTCGTGTTATGTTTCTAGACTTGTGTGGATGTTTGGTTTGGAGCCCCGGGGGCTCGGGTGAATTTCGAAGTAGCTTCGGAGTGTTTTGTGAAGAAGTTGGATTGCTGTTTCTGGTGGGATCGCATTTGCGAGGAAATGATCGCTTTTGTGGAGCCTGAAGAGTTCGCATTTGCGGTGAGGACCAGGTCTTCTAGGGGTTGCATTTGCGATGATTTCGTCTTAATTGCGTACCCCCTATCGCAAATGCAATATATGCGACTGGAGCCAATGGCTTTTTATTCCGAGACTTAGCTCATTTCCCTCATTTTCCCACTTGGACTTAGGCAATTTTTTAGAGCATTTTGGGAAAGGGTTCCATCATCATCAAGAGGTAAGTAATTTCTTCTCGTTATGATTTAAATACAAGGATATATATGGATTTAAACATGAAAATTTGTAGAAATTTGGGATTTTGAAGAAAAACCTAAAAATTGGTATTTTTAGATTTTGACCACGAATTTGGGCATGGAATTAGAAATAAATTATATTTAAGTTCATGGAGTTATGGGTAAAGTTTATCTTCAAACAATTTCGGAATCTAGGCCCGTGAGCGATTTTTTATCGACCTTTCGGACGAAGTTGGAAATTATTGTAAATAGGATTATAATGAGTAGTAGAGTATATATTTATGGAATTGCTCATTATTTGACTAGTTTTGGAGCGTTGGGTAACGATTTGAGTTGTTTGAAAGGCTTTGAAGCTGGTTATGAAACTCCGAAGCGAGGTAAATCTTCTTTCTAACTTTGTAAGAGGGAATTAACCCCATAGGCGTATTGAATTTATATGTGCTCTTACTTGCGGGGGCTACGTACGCACGAAGTGACGAGAGTCCGTACGTAGCTACTAATTATATCGCTGTCCGGTAGTTTAGGTTTACACCGTGCCTTGTTGATACTATTATTTTATTGTGCTTATAATTGCCTTGAAAGGAGTTGAAATTGAAGATTTCGAGATTTGAAAGTTTTCACTTAAATTTTGTATTTTTGAAAAGAATTGAGGAATATATTGTAATAACTTGAGAAAACTATGTGCAACTGATTCGCAATTTATATTCCGTGAGCGGAGTAAATTTTCACTACTCTCATGGGACCGGTCCGATCGCCTCTGCCGGTTAAGAGATGCATCTATGGTTCGCATCGTTCGACCTTCAGTAATGCACAATTTATATTTATATGTTGGATGGGGTCGTACGTCCTTGACATGACTTGCGCATGATAGATCTTCGGAGCTAAATTATAATTGGATTGATTTGTTTGCCTGAGTTATAAATTATTAAACGATGAAACCAGAGACAAAGACTTCCTAAATAATAAAAGAGATGTTTTCTTACTTCTTGATTATTGAACCTTTAGCTGCTTCATATATTGCATGTTTAATTATAATATCGACATTTTAATGATATCCCATAGTGAGTGTCGGAGTCGACTCCTCATCACTACTTTTTCGAGGTTATACGGGATACTTACTAGGCTGCATATTTTGTGCAGGTGCATTTATATTTAGCGACCTTGTGAGAGCGGAGGCGTGTATGCATGCATAAACTTAGGTGAGGTGCATTCCTCCTCACGACCCGTAACCAGCAGTGTCTTCTTGAGAGTATTTCTATTTTCTTCCCTATCCAAATTTGTATTCCGGACAGACGTTGTATTTTATTTTATTTCCTAGTTGATGCTCATGCACTTGTGACACCGGATTTTGGGGCGATTATGGGTTGCACTGTAATTGAAGTTGTTGTAAAATATTACTATGTACTCTGTAAATTCCATTTTTACTGTTTAACTAAAGTAAAATAAAATTTCTAAAATATCAAAATGAGAATAAAATTAAGTATTTGTTGTTGGCTTACCTGACAGTGGTGTCCGGCGCCATCATGACCTTTAATGAATTTTAGGTCGTGACAAATTTTTCGTTAATGTATGCTTTCAAGGTTAACCAAATTTAGTAATTAAACATAAAAATTAATGTATCCTCTATTTAATTTTAAAATATCAAAATACCATTCCAAATTCGACAAGATATTAAGAATGTAATAGATCTTGACATATGAATATGAAAATGAAAGGACAAAGAGATTGAAGTATTTCAATAACACTTTATAAGAAAGTAATGATACAATCCAACTTTTAAAGTAAATAAAATAGATACATTTATAAAATTATAAAATTATAAATTTATATGTTGGGTTGATTCAAATTTTTTTATTCAATACCAAACTAAATCAAACCTAACATAATCAAGATTTCTAGTCGATTTAGTTTGATTTTTCGATTTGATACGATATTCGGTTTGAACACCCTTGATATTTGGTTTGGAGGGGGGGGGATGTCGAAAATAACGTATACCATTTCTTTTAGCTGTTAATTATACTAATAGTTATTTAATGATAGAAATGTATTACAATGCCTACTAATTGCTGCTGCATTAAATGTTTCCTACTTCTGAATTGTGGAACTTTTAATTTAATTATGTTTTCCTGAAGGATAGGTTAAAAATAAATGATACTCCCTCTGGTTCAAAATAAGTAATTTTTTTGGATGTTTTCATAAAGATTAATAAATCTATCTTTTAATATTAGTTAGCAATGAAATTGACCATATTAATCTTTACTATCTCACATAAACACTCCTAACTCATACTCCAACACTATTTACTGTAAGGGCAATGTAGGAAAAAAAAATAATTAATTCATTCTTCAAATCTGAAAAAATCACTTATTTTAGACCATAAGAAAAAAGTCAAAAAATCACTTATTTTGAACCGAAAAGAGTAATTGTTAGTTTCTTTACCTACAATGGTAAAGTATCTAATGTGAAATCTGACTAGCTTTTCTACGGTTAGTGCTTTGCTCAACTTATTTCACAAATAGTAAATGCATAAATATCCTATCATAAAAGTAGATTACACTTTGTGATTACATGGAGTTATGACTACAAGTTTAGTCCATGAAGGCACCCAACTGAGTCAGACTACATTTTTTTTTAGTTTTGTTATTAATTTTCTTTAAAACGCATGAAATGAAGAATATTGTTTTTAATGTTTTATCCACGGTCTTTGTAAGACATACGCAATTGAATATAGAGACTTGCTCTAAATATTAGTGGTAACCTATTGTAGGTGATCGAATTTTGTTGAAGAGTAGCCTAAATAGTCGTTATTCACCTGCTTAAACTAAAAATAGCTAATAAATATATAATATATAAATAATTAAAGTATAATATCTGTATAATTATATATAATTATGTACAATCCACATATATCAATTAAGAAAGTAAATAATAACAAATATGACTGACTATTCAGGTAAAGATCCCAATTTTGTTAAAGAAATGCACATATTCAATCAATACCAAACAAGATTCTTAAACACTTATCTGGACGTGTCAATGGGTCATTGTGAAGGCCCATGGCCCAAGGTGGTGACTTCCATAGCACTTTAGAGGAGCGCGCGCTTAAAGTCCGCCCAAGGGATCGAGCCCACGCCGTATTTGTGAAAGCTGGACCTTTCTTTGTGCAACCCCTGAATACAAGCGTACAAAGGAGGTGTTTGACTAGGCTTATAAGCTGGTTAAACTGACTTATAAACATTTTTTGATTTATCTATATGTTTGATAAATATCTAAAGTGTTTATAAGCTCAATTTAACCATAAGTCATAAGTTGATCACCCCAACTTATGACTTTTTAGCTTACAAGTACTTTTAGTTTGACCAAGACTTTTACTAGTTTATCCTTAATACTATTTTCTAATTCATAAAATAAATTTTCTAACTTTCAGTTGGTGTTCGGAAAATATTGTCATCTTCCGGTGGAACTTGAGCGCAAAGCCACGTGGGCTCTAAAAAACTTGAATCTTGATTGGGATGTAGCCACTAACTTGAGGGTTGCACATTTAAATGAATTGGATGAGTTCCGGTATCATGCTTATGCAAGTTCGTCCTTGTACAAAGAAAAGATGAAATATCTTCATGTTAAATACATTTGGAACAAAGTGTTCAAGGGGGACGATCTCGTATTATTGTTCAACTCGAGGTTGAGGATGTTTCCCAAAAAGTTAATGTCTAAATGGAGTGGCTTTTGAAGTTGTGGGCGTGACACCTTTTGGGACATTGGACTTGAAGAACAAAAAAAAAGAGGTATTCCGAGTCAATAGTCACCGGGTGAAGCACTATTTGGGAAAATTTGGAGATGGCTATATCGTGTCGGTCATTCATTTCAACTAATAGTATTCTGCGTCGTGCCGCGATGTTAAATCAGGCGCATCTTGGGAGGCAACTCATGTGTTCTTTTCTTTTCTTTGTTTCTTTTGTAGTTAGGAGTTATTTTTGTTCTTACGTGATTTGAAGTATGCTGAAGGGATGAGTGTGCTTTAGAGGAATTGTGGCCAGAAATATAGTTAAGTGTTGAAAGAATTATGGACTGTAGTTGCATTGTGCGAACTGCACAATTATGGATGCTGCGGCAAAAAGGTGCTCGGCGGCTGCACAATTAACTTTTGGAACACACAAATTGAAGCTGGAAAATGACAGCTCTCTGAAGTTGGAATGTCACAAAATGGCCGATTTGTGTCCGCAACACAAAATCTGTGGTCCGCAACAAGGATCTATGGTCACACACAAAATCTACGAACCGCAGACAAAATGATGTCTAAGATTACCAGGTAAAAAAGTGCGGTCTGCAATTGAAATTCTGCGGCCGCACTCGCTCTTCTTTCCTTTAGAAAATCGATAAGTATAAACATAGGGCCAGGGCCAATATTACCCTTTTCCCTCTCTGTGCAAAAAAATCACATAATCTTTTAGAAGTTTCTTGCTGAGTCTACATGTGCATTCTTACAACACCTTTGATAAATCACTCAATACGCATTCATTTGGTATGTTTCACAATATTCTTAATCTTTTTCCTTCAATTTTTAGAATTTTAGTCAAACGTTTTAGGCCATTTGTCTGTAGAATTTAACTGCACAACCATGTGGGGATAAACTTGCAGTGGGTCAACTGGTACATGCTCTAGGGGAATGGGTAAATAGATTTTCATGCTTGTACATAGTTTTTATGTCAAAACTTGTGCAAAAATTGCAAGCCCTCGATAAAAGTATTGACCATTTGTAATTGTTTGAAATCTGCGTCCGCACAAGGAATTGGGCAGTTCGCGAAAATTGAGTAAAGGGTAAATCTATAAATGAATGGGTGCACGCCTCAAGGAAAATGTGCGGACCGCAGAATTTCCATTGCATCCGCAAAACAACTCTTTTACTGTCTTCAGAGAAGTGTCATATTTTTGATTCAATGTGCGGTCACAAGACAAAATATGCGCTCTGCAAAATACATGTTGGGGCCGAACATCAACCAATTCTCCGTCTTTAGAGAGTTGGCATATTTGTGGTCTATGAGTTGCGGCCATGAAAAATGTGCGGACCGCACTTCACATCTGCGGCCGCAATAAAAAATCGTGCATTCCGCAAGGCCCATTCTACAGGCGCAATAAAAAATGTGCGGACCACAGATTCCTATCCTGCAAGCATGTTTTCAACTATGTTCCTCACTGTTTCTTCTGGTGTTTCCTTACATTCATTGTATGTTTGAACTTGAAATACAACTAATAGTCGCCTTTGCTTGGTACATAAAATTGTTCAAACTAGTGGTAGAGGCGATAGTTCAAAAGGAAGGGGTGGCCCTTCTCGGGGGCGAGGGAAGAAACCCTTACCTAGTGCCCAACAACATGATGTCAGAAAGAAAACAACAGCCGAGAGAGGGAGAGGTCCAGAAATTTTCAAGACCAGTTCTGATGTCCCATCTAGGGAAGTATCAGAGGTCAACTCAGCCTTTGTACAAGAGTAGCCGAATGTCCAGTCAAGGCCGCCAGGGAAGTATCAACTTAGGGATGAGCCATCATCATCCCGAAGCACTTCCAAAGATTTGGAAAGTGATAGAGACTTCTGACCCATCTACTATGCCTACCTATGAGGCGCTAGAGACATCTATTCAAGACATCCCCGATGATGGAAGAGGGGGAGATGCTATCGTTACCGGCCTTGAAAGGTCGAAGAATAAAGAGGTATGGCAGGACAAGTTTATCAGTTTGGCCGCCTTCACCAGCTTCCGTCAATGGTGGCCAGTGAGGTCGTTCACTCTTGAGCGACAGTTTCAATTGAAAGATCTTGAGAGGTATAACCCGACAGTATTGAGACAATTTAAAGAACTCAAAGGGTGTATGTGGTCTACCTAGAGCGTGGTAGATGCTAAGGAGTACCTTGTCCCAAAATTCTACGCCAATGTAGCACATATCAAGAAAGGGATAAAGGTGACGAAAGTGAAAACCTGAAAGTATGATATGATCATCACACATTGAACACATACTTGAGATTTGATGATGTCGAGCCCATAGAGTACATAGAGATGTGTGCACTTGGGGATGCAGCTCGTCCTTGGTTAGAGATTTTACCAGCTCCTGGGCCACCACCACCATGGATCACAACATGGGTTTTTATTCACAGGAATACTTTGAGCTTTAAGGCAAAATGATGGCAAAACGTTTATCTGCAGCAGACTAGACCCGTGCCAGAATGAGACTTATCTTCCGATCCCTCGGGCAGTTCTAGTTGCTTCCATCATGGCCGGGTACCATATTAATATGGGTGCCATGATTTTGGCCAACATCTCTTTGATCTCTCGTCAAGATGACATGTCCTACCCGTATCCCAACACTGTTACGGAATATCTCACGGATGAAAGGGTAGAGCCGAGGGACTTTGATACAAAGGTGTGGCCGAAGAAGCCTTTCTCTTGGTACTCGCTGATGGATACCACAACCCTAAGAGAAAGGGTTAGCCGTCTACCACTACAGGACAGTCTGATGAGCCATCGGTGGTATTTGTAGATGTAGTTTATGTTACATCCACTTCGACCTAGCCTTCATCTAATGTCGCAGCTATGCTCCACCACCATCTTCAGTTCCCACTGTAGTTCATGCCACAAGTTCCACCTCGAATTTGAAGCTGGTTCCCATTCCTACTGCTCCACTTTCTTCGCTGCGAGTCTCCTAGACATTGGAGAGCCTCAACAACTGGATACAGACAGCCACTGCAAAAATTTCTTACTTATCCAGTACTGTTGCATCACAGTCTTCTATTCAAGCACCTCAGGTTCCCCCGACTATGGAAGAAACATTGAAGAAGCTCCTAGAGAACCAGAAGAACATCATGGATACTTTGGTATAATATGGGTCAGTGATCGAAGAGATGGGAAAAGAAGATGAAAGTCCCATGCCTCCAAGAAGTCGGTGGATAAGCTCCGGAGACAGGTTACCAAGCTTGCTGCACACGAAGATATTCCATTTGACATGCTGATTAACCCACACCCTTCATCCTCAGATCCCGTAGCACCATCATCACCGGTGACACCAACTGGCAGTTTGAGGAGCCAGACCTTGCCGTCGACATGTCGAGGCAGTGCGTCAGATGTTCACGAACCCAGTCGCTCCTATAGTTGAGGATGAAAAGATCTAGTTGGATGAGATTGAGGGCGATGAAGTTGCTGTGTACACAGAGATGTCAAAGGTTCCATGGAGTCCGGGTGAATTTCCTAAGAGCCTTTATGTGGAAATTTGAGAAAATAAAAATTTTAGCCTTTAAAAGTTGATTTTAGGTGACTTTTGTCAATATTTTGAGTAAATGGACCCGGACTCATGTTCCGATGATCCCGGTGAGTCCATAATAAAATATGGAACCTGGGCGTGTGCCCGAAATCGAATTTCGAGGTCCCTTGCTCGAGAAATAAATTTTTGATGAAAATTGTAAGATTTAAATCCTAAGAATTTAAAGAAAATGATTAATGTTTGAACTCATTAGTACCGAGCTCATATTTTGTTTTCGGAACCCGGTACATGTTTGATATAATATTTAATTCATGTTTGTGAAAGTTGGTAAAAATCGAAGTTGATTTGACGTCATTCGGACCTTTGGTTGAGAAAATAGAAGTTTTGAAACTTTCTTGAGAATTTCATGCAATTTGGTGCTAAATTCGTTGTTCTAGGTGTTATTTTGGCGATTTTATCCCACAAGCAAGTTCTTCTGATGTTCTAAGACTTGTGTGCATGTTTGGTTTCGAGCCCCGAGGGCTCGGGTGAGTTTCAGATGGGCTACGGGGTGTTGTAAGCTTTAGAAATTTTTTGCCGGTGTAACTGAACCTGTTGCAGGCCTCTGATCTCGCAATTGCGATATCAGGCATCACAATTGCGCACCCAACAGGTTATTCATATGTGAGGCTTCCATCACAATTGCGATTAGGAGGCTGGTCCAGCAGTTCTCGCATTTGCAAGATTACCTTCCCAATTGCGAAAGGAGTCTGGGCAGGGTCAAGTTCGCAAATGCAAACATTTACTCGAATTTGCAGGGATCAGTGATCACAATTGCAACACTTTCCTCGCATTTGCGAAGGCATAAGTACTGTCGAGGGCTTCGCATTTGCGAAGCACAAGCCGCAATTGCGATACCTGTACCAGAGTAAAAGGGACTTAGACGAGATTTTTCATTCATTCTCCCATTTTTCAAAACCTAAACCTCAAGAGGTGATTTTCCAAAGACCAATTCTTCCTCAAATCATAGGTAAATGAATTTTAACTCTCTTCTTTTAATCTTTCACTTCTTTTAACAAGATTTCAACCTAGAATCTAGGATTTTTCATGGTGGATTTTTGGGTAGAACTTAGGAATTTCGAAATTTGGGGATTTAGACCTAAAATTGAGATCAGATTCCAAAACCAATTGTATATTCGGGTTCGGGAGTGAATGGGTAATCGGGTTTTGGTCTGAATTTCGAGTTTTGACCAAGCGGGCCTGGGGTTGGTTTTTGACTTTTTGGGGAAAATGTTGAGAAACTTATAATTATGTATTGGAATTGATTTCTTTAGCGATAATTGATGTTGCTAAGCTAATTATGACTAGATATGAGTGGTTCGCAGGTGGAAACTAGAGGAAAAGCGGTAATTGAGCGTTAAGTTGGCCGTCACATTGAGGTAAGTGTTTGGTCTGACTTTGACTCGAGGGTTTAGGGATCACCGACTTATTTGCTATGTGAAAATTCATGTGCGTGGTGTATAGGTGAGGTGACGAGTACCTATGCGTCGCCAAATTATTTGTTTAGCCTGTTCCCTTCCCCGTTCCTAAATTATTTGTTTGTTCAACTCTCTCGTGCGATTTTGTAATCTCGATACTGATTGAAATCTCCTATTCTTTTTCTCTAGCAGATGGCCAGAACACGTACCGCTTCTTCTGATGATCAGCAGTCGGATCCTCCAGCATCAGCTCCTATGAGGGGCAGAGGCCGAGGTAGGGGCAAGGCTAAGCCTAGGCCCGAGTAGCAGCTCCAGTTGCGGAGCCTCAGATAGAGTTCGACGAAGAGGTGAAGGCTCAGATCGTTCCGGCAGGACCATCTCAGGTCCCAGAGGGGTTTATTGCCACCCCGATGCTTCAGGATGCCTTGGTCCCATTGGTGGGCCTTATGGAGAGTGTATCCCATACTGGCACATTCCCTATGGCACCAGCCGTCTCTCGGGCTGAAGGAGAAGCTCAAACTCCTGCCACTATCACTCTGGAGAAGATGGCTCCCCAGTTCTAGACTCCAACATCCTATCCAGTTGGAGTAGTTCAGCCGGTTGCTGCAACACCGCCCGAATATGGATCATCTATGTCCTCTGAGGCTCTGTGGAGATTGGATAGGTTCACCAAGATTTTCCCAGTTCATTTTAGTGGTGCTACTTCAGAGGATCCCTAGTTGTATCTCGATAGTTGTCATGAGGTTCTTCGGAACATGGATATATTGGAGACCAATGGGGTCGACTTTTCTTCTTTTCACATGACTGGTTCCGCCAAGAAATGGTGGAGAGATTATTTATTGACTAGATCAGCTGGGTCGCCTGCTCTTACTTGGGATCAGCTCTCACATCTCTT
The DNA here is from genome assembly GCA_005239495.1 of Nicotiana undulata. Classification (NCBI taxonomy): domain Eukaryota; kingdom Viridiplantae; phylum Streptophyta; class Magnoliopsida; order Solanales; family Solanaceae; genus Nicotiana; species Nicotiana undulata. The sequence goes on from ML271108.1 coordinate 14,777, forward strand.
CCTAGAGAAGTTTCTGCCTATCACTACGAGAGAGGAGTGTCGCCGTCAGTTCGAGCGTCTCCAGCAGGGCAACATGACTATCACTCAGTATGAGACTCATTTTGTGAACTTGGCTCGTCATGCTATTCTTTTACTTCCTACATAGAGAGAGAGCGAGTGAAGAGGTTTACTGAGGGTCTTTCTCAGCCTATTAAATTGCATATGGCTAAGAAGACTAGGAGCGGGATTATTTTTCCCAGGATGCGGCCAATGTGGCCAGGCGAGTCGAGATGGTTCTTGGACAGGGAGGTCAGGGGTCGGATAATAGACCTTGTCATTCCGGTGTGTTCAGCGGCGCCTCATCTAGAGGCAGGGTGCTTCTGGTATAGGCCATCCTCATAGTCCATTTTATTCTGCACTTCAGGTATCTCATAGTGCTTCTGGGAGTCGTGGTTCTTATGTGCCTCCTTTTGCTCAGCCAACCTATAGTGCACCACCAGCTCCTATAGAGCACCTCATCTTCAGAGTTATTATCATGGTCAGTCGGCTCGTCAGGGTCAGTCTCAATTCTCACAACCACAGTATCAGGATGGGTGATTTGAGTGTGGTGATTATGGGAATATTCGGAGGACCTGTCCGAGATTATTGGGTGTTCAACCACAGGATCAGGGTTCTCGTGCCATGGTTCCTACACCAGTAGCTGCACCGTCTACTCCGCCAGTCAGAGGCAGGGGTCAGATAGTTCGAGGTAGTGGTCAGATAGTTAGAGGTAGAGGTCAGGCCGCTAAAGGTGGAGGCCCGTCGGCCATAGGTCGTCCCAGAGACATGGTTAGGGTGGTGGGGTCCAACCCCGTTGTTATGCCTTTCCGACCGGACCTGAGGCTCCGATGCTGTCATTATAGGTATTGTTTCAGTTTGCAGTAGAGATGCTTCAGTTCTATTTGATCCGGGATCTACTTACTTCTATGTGTCATATTATTTTGCTTCATATTAGGTTGTGCCCCGTGATTCCTTGAGATCCCCTTTATATGTTTCCACGCCCGTGGAGGATGCTATTGTTGTAGATCGTGTATATCGCTCGTGTGTGGTCGTTATTAGGGGTCTTAAGACTAGGGTAGACCTTTTGCTTCTTGATATTGTTGATTTCGATGTTATATTAGGCATGGATTGGTTGTCGCCTTATCACGCTATCTTGGTTTGTCATGCCAATACAGTGACATTAGCCATGCCGGGGTTGCGTCGAATAGAGTGTAGGGGGACTTCTGGTCATTCCACCAGTAGGGTTATTTCTTATATGAAGGCTCGACGTATGGCCGAGAAGGGGTGTTTGGCCTATTTGTCTTATGTTCGCGATTCTAGTGCTGAGGGTTTTGTGATGACCCAAAGGGGTCATTTTATGAATTGAAACTTTATTCCAGGCTTATTAGCCTTAAAATGACTAATTCTAATTACCTCGAATTGTGTGCGCAGTCCGTGCATGAAACCGGAAAGCTTATATGTGAAACTATGAGTAACAGTAATTTTTAGAGTTAAAGTTTGGTTTAGGTTGACTTTGGCTACATTTTGAGTAATTGGAACCGTATCAGTGTCCAGACGATCCCGGGAGGTCCGCAGTAAACTATGGGACTTGGGCGTATGCCGGGAATCGAATTCCGAGGTCCCTAGCCTTAGAAAATAATTTTTGAAGAAAATTGTTATACTGAAATTTTAAAGGAAATGAAGAAAATGATTATTGTTTGAACTCGTTGGTATCGGGACCATATTTTGGTTTCGGAGACCGATATAGGTTTGCTATAATGTGAAAGTCGTACTTGCGAAATTTGATGAGAATAAGAATTTATTTGACGTGATTTGGACGTCCGGATAAGAAATAGTGAGATTTCAGAGTTCTTGAGGAAAATCTTGATTTTTGAGGTTCAATTTGTAATTTTTGATGTTATTTCAATGAGTTTATCACACGAGCAAGTTCGTATGATATTTTAGGCTTGCGTGCATGTTTATTTTGGAGCCCCAAGGGCTTGGGTGAGTTTCGAGTAGGCCATATAGTGTTTTGACACTTAGAAAAATAACTGGGGGTTATAAGCTGCAGGTTGCAGGTTCAGTTCTCTGAATCTAGAAGCGCGACAACGTTTAGAATTCCGCTGCAGCGCCCTGAATTTTGCTGACCGCGGTTATTGAAGCCAGAATCCCGCCGCCGCGCCATTTATTCCGCTGACAGCGGTGGGGAAAGGTCCAAGATTCGGCCACAACAAAATTATACCGTTGCGAGCGATGGTCTGGCCGGAGGCGTAGGTATAAATAAGGGAGTTTTAATTATTTTACCACTTTTCAAAAATAATAAAACCCTAGAACTCAAGAGGAGATTTCTCCAAGATATTTTCTTCCCCAAGTCATTGGTAAGTGATTTCTAACTCATCTATTTCAATCCTTAACTACATTTTACAAGGTTGTAACCTAGAAAACTTAGGAAAACCCATGATTTTTCAATAAATCCTATTCCTTTAACAATAATTAGTGATATTCAACCCAATTATGATTAGATACGAGTGAACTGAAGGCAATTTCTAAAGGAAAAGCTATGATTGAGCAGTAAGTGGCCTGCATAATTGAGGTACGAGCTTGGTTTAACCTTGACTTGAGAGAATAGGAATTCCCAACCTAATTTCTATGTGAATTTGCATGTGTGTGGTGTATAGGTGTGGTGACGAGTATCTATGCACCACCAAATTACCTGTTTAGCATGATCCCTTCCCTATTCCCAATTATTTGATCCTCGATTTACTTGTTTGCATGATTTCTATGCCTCCATGTCTACTTGTTTTTATCAACTTGTTGTTATGCATTGTTTTATGAAATTAAAAATTATTTGTCGTTATCCTGGATTCATTGTGATATATGAAAAGTTGAGCTGGTTGACAGTGTTCTACGAAGTCTGTAAATTATGGTTGGTTTCATTGTGAAATGGTAATTGATGAGGTTTATGAGTAATACGACCTTCGATTACACTTCTTGAGAAAATTACTATTATGAAAGGCAGTGGCTTGAATTGTGAAATATTTTATAAACAAAGTGATGAAATTTTCCGGTGGGAGCGGGTTGCACGCCGGAACAAGGAGTGATAAGGGTGGACAGGTGGGATCGGGTTGCACGCTGCAAAAGGAGAAATTAGGGTGATATGTATATAGGGAGCAGGAATAAGGGAGGAAAAGTGGGAGCGGGTTGCGCGCCACAACAAAGAGCAATAAGGGAGAATATTTATGATTTACCGATTTTAAACACAAGGAACATAAACTTTTCTATTTTACTCTACTGTTTATCTCATATTTTGTACCTACGGTTATTTTAAAAAGTGAAATTTGGATGTGTGGAAACTTATGTGAGAATTGGTTATAGCTGAGACCTAGAAAATGTGGTTGAGTTTATTTTAATTATTTCTTGAGTTATTGCTTTGTGTAGTTAGAAGTATTTTCTTGTTTATTTTACAACATCCGCAGGTTATGTTATAAATGCCCCGCCATAGCCTCATCACTACTTCGTCGAGGTTAGGCTCGGCACTTACTCAGTACATGGGGTTAGTTGTACTGATACTACACTCTGCACCCTTTTGTGCAGATCCAGGTACTGGTCAAAGCTGATCCTTTGAGCATAGTTGAGCAGCATTATCACGGAGACACGAGGTAGCTATGCTGGCGTTCGCAGATTCCTGGAGTCTTCTCCTATTTTACTTGGATACTGTTTTAGTTCATTCAAAACAAAAATACATTTTCTTTCAGCCCATTTATTTGTAGTACTCTATAGTAGTTCGTGAAATTGTGACACCAGACCCTGGGTAGTTTTTTTATTTTTTATTTTTTATTATTATTATTATTATTATTATTATTATTATTATTATTATTATTATTATTATTATTATTGTGGTTCGTTCATTATTCCAAATATTATTTATGGCATCAGTCATTGGGAAATATTAGATTCATCATTTGTTTCAAAATTGTTTATTCATGTTTAAGTAAGTATTCATATGAAAAGGTTAATTGAGTTCTAACATTGGCTTGCCTAGCAAGTGTGGTGTTACGCGCCATCACGATCCCGTGGGTTGGGAATTTTGGTCGTGGCAAGTTGGTATCAGAGCTCTAGGTTTCTTCGGTCTCACAATTCACAAACAAGCTTAATAGAGTCTGAAGGATCGGTACGGAGACGTCTACACTTATCTCTCAGAGGCTTTGAAGTTAGGAACAAACTCTTTTACTATATCGTGCGATTCTTGATATCTCAAATTACTGATCGAACTCTTCAATTCTCTCGCAGATAGCAAGAACGCGTGCTTCCTCTTTCGTTAACCAACATTACAGTTCAGCAGCAACAACAACTCCTATTAGGGGCAGAGGCCGAGGCAGGGGAAGGACCCAACCCATTGCTCAGACAGCAGCTCTAGCTGCGAAGCCCCAAATTGAGATTAATGAAGGAGTTCCATCTCGGACCGTTCCAACAGGACCAACTCAGGTCCCAGAGGGGTTTATTGCTACCCTAGTGCTTCAGGATGCTTTAGTTCGATTAGTGGGACTTATGGAGAGTGTAGCCTAGACAGGCACACTCCCTGTGGCAACAGCCGTATCTCAGGCTGGAGGAAGGGTCCAGACTCCTGCTACTCACACTCCTGATCAGACTACTCCTCAAGTTCAGACCCTAGCAGCTAATCCGGTTGGGGTAATTCAGCTAGTTGTTATAGCGCAGATTGTTGATGGGGCAGCTATGTCCTTAGATGCTCTGTGGAGACTGAACAGGTTCATTAAGATTTTCCATGTTCACTTCAGTGGTGCTACTTCAGAGGATCCTCAGTAATATCTGGATAGTTTTCATGAGGTTCTACTTAATATGGGTTTTTTGGAGACCAATGGGGCCGATTTTGCCGCTTTTCAGATGACTGGTTCCGCCAAGAAATGGTGGAGGGATTACTTGTTGACTAGACCAGTTGGATCACCTGCTTTGACTTGGGATCAGTTTTAGCATCTCTTTATGGAAACGTTTTTCCTATCACTACTAGAGAGGAGAATCGTCGTAAGTTTGAGCGACTTCAGCAGGGCAGCATGACTATGACCCAATACGAGAACCGCTTTTTGGATTTGGTTAGGTATGCTATTCTTTTGCTACCCACAGATAGAGATAGGGTCAGACGATTTATTGAGGGCCTTGCTAAGCTCATCAGGTTGTAGATGACCAAAGAGATATGACTGAAATTTCTTTTCAGGATGCAGCTACTGTGGCTAGGAGAGTCGAGTCAGTTCTTGGGATGGGAGGTCAGGGGTCAGACAAAAGACCTCTCAATTTTTGTGGTTTCAATGGTGCCTCATCTGGAGGCCGGGTTAATTTCAGTAGAGGCCAGTCTTCCAAGCCATTCCATTCGGCACTACAGGCTTCACACGGTACTTCGGGTAGTCATGGTTCTTATATGCCTCCTTCCGCTCAGCCAGTCTACAGTACTCCATCAACTCCTATTAGAGCACCTCCTTTGCAGAGTTATTATCGTGGTCAGCCGACTCGTCAGGGTCAATCTTCATATCAGGAGAGGTGTTTTGAGTGTGGTGAATATGTGTATATTCAGAGAGCTTGTCCGAAATTGCTGGGTAAACAGCATCAGTACCAGGGTTCCCGTGCTATAGTTCCAGCACCACCTGCCCAGCCAACCAGGGGTAGGGTTCAGGTAGCTAGAGGTAAATGCCAGAATATTAGAGGTCGAGGTCAGGTAGCTAGGAGTGGAGGCCAGCCTGCTAGAGGTGGAGGTCCTCCCAGAGATGTGGTTCAGGGTGGCGGGGCCCAACCCCGATTATATGTATTTCCAGTCAGGCCTAAGGCGGAGTCCTCCAACACTGTTATTACAGGTATCATCTCAGTTTGTTATAGAGCTGCTACAGTTTTGTTTGATCCGGGGTCTACTTATTCTTATGTTTCATCCTATTTTGCATCATATTTGATTGTGCCCCGTGATTCCTTGAGTGTTCCTATTTATGTGTCTACACCGGTAGGGGATGCTATTATGGTAGATCGTCTGTATCGTTCATGCGTAGTAGTCATTGGGGGTCTTGAAACTAGTGTGGATCTTTTGTTTCTAGACATGGTCAATATTGATGTTATATTAGGCATGGATTGGTTGTCGCCTTATTATGGCATCTTGGGCTGTCACGCCAAGACAGTTACGTTAGCCTTGCCGGGGTTGCCTCGATTAGAATGGAAAGGGTCTCGTGGTCATTCTCCCAGCTGAGTGATTTCAGATGCCATGGATCGCTACATGGTTGAGAAGGGATGTTTGGCTTATTTGGCTCATATTCGTGACTTCGATGCTGAGGTTTCTTCTATAGAGTCAATTCCTATCGTTCGTGAGTTTCCCGAGGTATTTCCTGCAGACCAGCCAGGGATGCCACCCGACAGGGGTATTGATTTTTGTATTGATGTGGCTCCGAGAACTCAGCCCATTTCCATTCCTCCATACCGGATGGCCCCACCAGAATAGAAAGAGTTGAAAGAACAGTTGCAAGATTTGCTGGATAAGGTTTCATCAGACCCAGTATCTCGCCTTGGGGTGCACCGGTTTTGTTCGTGAAAAAGAAGGATGGATCGATGAGAATATGTACAGACTATCAGTAGTTGAATAAAGTCACTATCAAGAATAAATATCCATTGCCGAGAATCGATTATTTATTTGATCAGCTTCAGGGTGGTAATGTGTTTTCAAAAATTGATCTGAGATATTGTTACCATTAGTTGAATATTAGAGTGTCTTATGTTCCTAAGACGACCTTTCGGACAAGGTATGGGCACTATGAATTTCTGGTGATGTCCTTTGGTTTAACTAATGCTCTAGCAGCCTTTATGGACTTGATGAATCGGGTTTTCAAGCCTCATCTAGATTCTTTTGTAATTATGTTCATTGATGATATTCTGATATACTCCCGTAGCAGAGGATCATTAACAACACCTCCGTATAGCGCTCCAGACTTTGAAGGATAATCAGTTGTATGCAGAATTTTCAAAGTGTGAGTTCTGGTTGGATTCAGTGGCATTCTTGGGTTACATCGTATCAGCAGAGGGTATTCAAGTAGATCCTAAGAAGATAGAGGCAGTTAAGAACTGTCCTAGACCCACTACAGCAACGAAAATCAGGAGCTTCTTGGGTTTGGCGGGCTACTACCGTCATTTTGTGGAGGGGTTTTCATCCATATTGTAAGGCCCGGAATTTTTTTTCTAAGTAATTTAGGATTTCGGGGTGCTAGGTAGGCTAATTATAATATTTTATGTGCTATAAACATGATGTAAATGAATTGGTTATGGTAAATAGGTGTATAAGTCATATAGAGAGTAATTTAGGGTCCAAGGAGAGGCATAAGTTTAAGTCAAATTGGAAAATTTCATAATAGGCTAAAATTCCAAATGAGTTGCACAAGTCCACCCCCTTGAACGAGAATATCAATTATATATATATATATGGTTTTTGTGAGGATCCATAAGGTAAAATCATTAATCAAAACGACGCCCAGTTAGATTCCTATGTTGTTGTAGCTGTAGAAATTCCTCGGTTCAGACTTTTAGGATTGAACAGCACCCTGCGGACTTAGAGGAAGACAATTCGCATAAGAATGCCAATATGCGGGCCACTATGCGATCGCATTACAGCTATGCAGACCGCATAATGGCCGCATAATGGCCGCATAATGGGCCAGCCTGCTGGCCAACTTGGGGGCAACTATGTGGCCCAGAAAGCGATCGCATTTTTGGTATGCGGGCCGCATAGTGACCACATACTCGGGCAGTTTATTTTCCCATTTTTCACCCCAACTGAGGCCATTTCTGCGACAAGTTTGCGGGCCGCATTTTTGTTTAGTTGAGTCGGGGCACCCTATTTTCTAAATTTTAAACCCGACCCCAAATAAATATAAGGCATATTCCCAGCCATTTTAAGCATAGTTTCTGATGGTTTAGAGTGAGGGAAAGGGGTCATAGAGAGAGAAAGTGGTCTTCATCAATTGTTCTTCAATCCTTGCCTAAACACCTTGAAGATTAACAAGGAAAACACACTAGGTCTTCATCCTTGAGGTAAGATTCTACACCCTAACCCTTAATTTCGAATTTTAACTAAAGATGGGTAAATATCAAGAAGGTTCGTAGGTATTTGAGTTGTTACCTTGCTTGCATGTGTCATCAACGGGTGTAGGAACATTGTTGAACTAAACATTGTTGGGGATGGGTTGAAGGTTGATTAAATCCTCTATAAAAAAGAGGACCTTAAAGACTTATTGCACACATAGTGTTTGATGGAACGCTCAAATAAGCTAAGACTATGAATATCTTCCTAATTTGTGTTCAATTTTGTTATATCTCGAAATAGATTGAGGTTTCTAGGGATTACGGATTATTGTAGAGTCTAAAGGAGCACAATTAAGGTATGTATGGCTAACTCTAATCTTCATAGAATAAAATCGTTGGTGCTAAAATATACGGTATGAATTGTGATCACCATGTTCTTTCTTTCTCTATGTGTACGACTCCTCTTATATGATGGTTTTAGTTAATGTGAAATATGAGTTTATGATGTGGTTGAAGAGAGGAATGTAACATAAAAGGGTAAATGTGCCCAAGTGCCAAGAAATGTATAACAAATGATGAGAAAAGATGTGAACTAAAGGATTAAGTTGATGTGGTATGTCCCAGAGTGATGATGGCTTAGCCGATTGGGTCGGGATCGGACTCCATGATGTACACATGGTGGTAATCGCATCGGAACTATGATATGGGTAATGTCTCACTGTTTCAAGTGAGATGGCTTAGCTGGTCGGGCTGAGATTGGACTCCGTGTGATAATGACACGGTGGTGATTATGAAACTATGATGCTGTAATGTCTCACTTGGGATGGCTTAGCCGGTCTGGACGAGATCGGACTCCGTGTGAGAACGACACGGTGGTATATTAAAATTGTGGCACTTGGCTTTAAAAGAACTACTATCCAAAAGATGGAAAAACGGAGTAAGAAACCATGGTAACTCTTGTTTGTGTTTCCCCTATTTCTTTGAATAGTTATTCGATGTCTTTAATTGCATTATGACATGTTTGTTATTTATTATATCTAGAGTAAAGTTTGTTCATACATACTAGTACTATTCAATGGTACTAACGTCCCTTTTTCCGAGGGTGCTACATCTTCTTATGGATGTAGGTGGTTCCTTAGCAGGCAGGTTGATCGTAGTTAGCGACGCTTCTTCTCTCTTGCCACAGCAGTCTTGGTGAGCCCCATTCTTCCCGGGGTCAAGTATTGTGCGTGTTGTTCCACTCTTGTATTAGTATTAATTACTGTAGTTTGAGGTATTAGCTGGAGCCTTGTTGCCGACATTTCTATACTTTCCACCAGTTGTATTTAGAGGCTTCGTAGACAGGTTGTGGGTGGTGTCGGGTATTGGAATTAAATAAAAAATATTGGTGTTTGGCAAATATGTTTTTCATCGTATCTATGTAATTGTAACATTTTGGATATTATGGTTGAAACTGTTAATGAAAACAAAAATAGAAGTTAATGAAATATTTATAAAGTGTGATTAGTAGAACTTATCTCCTATATATATTCATAAATTAGTTTGGGTAGAATGAAACCTAACATGCTTGCTCAGTCGGGTTTACTCGGTTGAGCGCCGATCTCACCCCTCGGTTTTGGGGCGTGACACATATCAACCCTAATGACTAAATTAACTCAAAAAGGTGCCCCATTTAAATGGTAAGACGTGTGCGAGGCGAGCTTTCAGAAGCTCAAGACAGCCTTGACTTCATCACCGGTGTTGGTGTTACCATCAGGTTCAGGCGCTTTGAGGCAGCTACTTGGGAGTCCGAGTCGGACATGCAGAGTAGATATCTACACTTTTTTTCCATCTCAAGTAATTTTCTATGTCCATTCGAGGACGAACGTTTGTTTTAGAGGTGGAGATTGTGATGACCCAAAGGGGTCATTTTATGAGTTAAGACTTTATTCCAGGCTTATTAGCCTTAAAATGACTAATTATAACTACCTCGAATTGTGTGCACAGTCAGGGCGTGAAATCGGAAAGCTTTTATGTGAAAATATGAGAAACATTAATTTTTAGAGTTAAAGTTTGGTTTAGGTTGACTTTGGTCAATATTTTGAGTTATCTGACCCGGATCAGTGTCCCGACGATCCCGGGAGGTCTGCAGTAAAATATGGGACTTAGGCGTATGCCCCGAATCGAATTCCAAGGTCCCTAGCCTTAGAAAACAATTTTTGAAGAAAATTGTTATACTAAAATTTTAAAGGGAATGAAGAAAATGATTATTGTTTGAACGCATTGGTATCGGGCCCGTATTTTGGTTATGGATCCCGGTACAAGTTTATCATAATGTGAAAGTCGTACTTGCACAATTTGATGAGAATCGGAATTTATTTGACGTGATTTGGAAGTCCGGATGAGAAATAGTGAGATTTGAGAGTTCTTGAGGAAAATCATGATTTTTGAGGTTGCATTTGTAATTTTTGATGTTATTTCAATGAGTTGATCGCACGAGCAAGTCCATATGATGTTTTTAGACTTCGTACATGTTTAGTTTGGAGCCCCGAAGGCTCGGGTGAGTTTCGAGTAGGCCACATAGTGTTTTAACACTTAGAAAAATAACAGGGGGTTATAAGCTGCAGGTTGCAGGTTCAGTTTTCTGAGTCCAGAAGCGCGACAACGTTTAGAATTCCACTCCAGCGCCCTGTATTCCGCTGACCGCGGTTGTTGAAGCCAGAATCCCGCCACCGCGCCCCTTATTCCGCTGACAGCGGTGGGGCAAGGTTCAGGATTCAACATCAGCGGAATTATACCGCTGACAGCGGTGGTCTAGCCTGAGGCGCTGGTATAAATACGGGAGTTTTAATTATTTTACCACTTTTCAAAAATAATAAAACCCTAGAACTCAAGAGGCGATTTCTCCAAAATATTTTCTTCCCCAAATCATTGGTAAGTGATTTCTAACTCATCGATTTCAATCCTTAACTACTTTTTACGAGGTTGTAACCTAGAATCTAGAATTTCACGGTAGAATTAGGGAATTTTGGGAAAACTTAGGAAAACCCATGATTTTTCAATAAAGCCTATTCCTTTAACAATAATTAATGATATTAAACCCAATTATGATTAGATACGAGTGACTGAAAGAAATTTCTAAAGGAAAAGCTGTGATTGAGCAGTAAGTGGCCTGCGTAATTAAGGTAAGAGCTTGGTTTAACCTTGACTTGAGGGAATAGGAATCCCCAACCTAATTGCTATGTGAATTTGCATGTGTGTGGTGTATATGTGAGGTGACGAGTATCTATGCACCACCAAATTACCTATTTAGCATGATCCCTTCCCTATTCCCAATTATTTGATCCCCGATTTACTTGTTTGCAAAATTTCTATGCCTCAATGTCTACTTTTTTTCATCAACTTGTTGTTAAGAATTGTTTTATGAAATTCGAAAGTATTTTTCGTTATCTTGGATTCATTGTGATATATGAAAGGTGAGCTGGTTGACAGTGTTCTACGAAGTCTGTAAATTCTGGTTGGTTTCATTGTGAAATGACAATTGATGAGGTTTATGAGTAATAAGACCTTCTGATTACACTTCTTGAGAAAATTATTATTATGAAAGGCAGTGGATTGAATTGTGAAATCTTTTATAAGCAAAATGATGAAATTGTCTGGTGGGAGCGGGTTTCACGCCGCAACAAGGAGTGATAAGGGTGGACATGTGGGATCGTGTTGCACGCCGCTATAGGAGAAATAAGGGTGATATGTATATAGGGAGGACATGTGGGAGAAGGTTGCGCGCCGCAACAAGGAGCAATAAAGGAGAATATTTATGATTTACTGATTTTAAACACAAGGAACAGAAACCTTTCTATTTTACTCTACTGTTTATCTCATATTTTTTACCTACGGTTATTTTTAAAAGTGAAATTTTGAAGAGTGGAAACTTATGTGAGAATTGGTTATAGCTGAGACCTGGAAAAGGTGGTTGAGTTTATTTTAATTATTGCTTTATTTATTGCTTTGTGTTGTTAGAAGTATTTTCTTGTTTATTTTACAACATTCGCAGGTTATGTTATAAATGCCCCGCCATAGCCTCATCACTACTTCGTCAAGGTTAGGCTCGACACTTACTCAGTACATGGGGTCGGTTTTACTGATACTACAGTCTGCGCTCTTTTGTGCAGATACAAGTACTGGTCAAAGCTGATCCTTTGAGCATAGTTGAGCAGCATTAACACGGAGACACGAGGTAGATCTGCTGGTATCGTCATATTCCTGGAGTCTTCAACTATTTTACTTGGATACTGTTTTAGTTCATTCAAATTAGAAATACATTTTCTTTTAGCCCATTTATTTGTAGTACTCTATAGTAGTTCGTGAAATTGTGACACCAGACCCTGGGTAGTTTCATAATTATTATTATTAGCTCGTGGTTCGTTCATTATTCCAAATATTATTTATGGCATCAGTCATTGGGAAATATCAGATTCATAATTTGTTTTAAATTTATTTATTCATGTTTAAGTAAATATTCATATGAAAAGGTTAATTGAGTTCTAACATTGGCTTTTCTAGCAAGTGTGGTGTTAGGCGCCATCACGATCTCGTGGGTTGGGAATTTGGGTTGTGACAAGTTCCTTCTATGGATTCGGTGCCTGCTGTTCGTGAGTTTCCATATGTATTTCTTGTAGACCTGCCGGGGATGCCACATGACAGGGACATTGACTTTTGCATTGATTTGGCTCCGGGCGCTCAATCCATTTCTATTCTGCCATATCAGATGGCCCGCCAGAGTTGAAAGAATTGACGGAACAATTACAGGACTTGCTCGATAAGGGCTTCATTAAACCTAGTATCTTGACCTGAGGTGCACAAGTGTTATTTGTGATGAGGAAGGATGGATCAATGAGGATGTGTATAGATTATTGGTAGTTGAATAAAGTCACCATCAAGAACAAGTATCCGTTACCGAGGACTGATGATTTGTTTGATCAACTTTAGGGTGCCAAGGTGTTTTCGAAGATTGACTTGAGATCTGGCTACCATCAGTTGAGGATTAGGGAATCCGGCGTCCCAAATACAGCCTTTCGGACGCGGTATGAGCACAATGAGTTTCTGGTGATGTCCTTTGAGTTTACTAATGCCCCAGCAACATTTATGGATCTGATAAACCGAGTGTACAAGCCTTATCTGGATTCCTTTGTGATTGTGTTTATTGATGACATCTTGGTATACTCCCGCAGTCGGGAGGAGCATGAGAAGCACCTCCAGATAGTGCTCCAAACCTTGAGGGACAGTCAATTATGTGCTAAATTTTTGAAGTGCGGGTATTGGTTGGATTCAGTCGCTTTCTTGGGTCACGTCATATCATCAGAGGGTATTCAGGTAGATCCTAAGAAGATTGAGGCTGTCAAGAACTGGCCTACACCCACTTCAGCTACGGAGATCAGGAGCTTCTTGGGTTTGGCGGATTATTACCGTCGGTTTGTGGAGGGTTTTTTATCCATAATAGCCCCGATGACCAGGTTGACCTAGAAGGGTGCCCCATTCAGATGGTCGGACGAGTGTGAGGCGAGCTTTCAGAAGCTCAAGACAGATTTGACTACAACACCGGTATTGGTATTACCATCAGGTTTAGGATCTTACACGGTGTATTGTGATACCTCCTGTGTTGGGATCGGAGCAGTATTGATGTAGGAGGGCATGGTGATTACATATGCATCTCGGCAGTTGAAGGTCCATGAGAAGAATTACCCTGTTCATGATTTAGAGTTGGCAGTCATTGTCACGCGCTGAAGAATTAGAGGCATTATCTTTATGGCGTGATGTGTGAGGTTTTCACGGATTATCGCAACCTTCAATATTTGTTCAAGAAAAAGGATCTCAATTTGAGGCAGAGGAGATGGTTGGAGATATTGAAAGATAATGACATCACCATATTGTGTCATCCGCAGAAGGCAATGTGGTGGCCGACGCATTGAGTAGGAAAGCAGTGAGTATGGGAAGCATTGCATTCATTCCAGTCACTGAGAGACCGTTAGCTTCAGATATTTAGACTTTGGCCAACCAGTTTGTGAGGTTGGATATTTTAGAGCCCAGTTGTGTTCTAGCTTGTACAGTTGCTCGATCTTCCTTGTTTGAACGTATCAGAGATCAGCAGTATGATGACTCGCACTTGATGGTACTTAGGGACACAGTTTGGCACGGTGGTTCCAAGAAGGTTACCGTTGGGGATGACAATGTTTTGCGGTTGCAGGGTCGTGTATGTGTGCCTAATGTTGATGGTCTTCGTGAGTTGATCCTTGAGGAGGCTCACAATTACCGATATTCTATTCACCCGGGCACTGCCAAGATGTACCAGGACCTTCGAAAATATTATTGGTGGGGGAGGATGAAAAATGATATAGTTGCTTATGTAGCTCGGTGCTTGAATTGTCAGCATGTGAAGTATGAGCACCAGAGACCCGGTGGGTTACTTCAACAGATGGAGATTCCTGAGTGGAAGTGGGAGCATATCACTATGGACTTTGTTTTTGGACTCCCACAAACTTAGAGAAGTCCGACGCCGTTTGGGTCATTGTGGAAAGGCTGACTAAGTCAGCACATTTCATTCCTGTGGTAATTTCCTATCCTTCGGAGCGGTTGGAAGAGATTTATATTCGGGAGATTGTCCGTCTTCACGGTGTACCCGTGTCTATCATTTTTGATCGGGGTACGCAGTTTACCTTGCACTTTTGGAGGGCAGTTCAGCGTGAGTTGGGTAGGCGGGTTGCGTTGGGCACAACATTCCATCCTCAGACGGACGGGCAGTCTTAGCATACTAATCAGATCTTGGAGGACATGCTTCGCGCTTGTGTCATAGATTTCAAAGGATCGTGGGATCAATTCTTTCCCCTCTCAGAGTTCGCCTATAATAACAACTACCAGTTGAGCATTCAGATTGCTCCCTATAAGGCATTATATGGTAGACGATGCAGGTCACTGGTTGGATGATTTGTGCCGGGAGAGGCTCGGTTGTTGGGTACAGATCTAGTGCAGGAAGCCTTTGACAAGGTCAAGGTTATACAAGATCGACTTTGCGCATCTCAGTCTAGGAAAAAGAGTTATGCCGACCGTAGAGTTCATGATGTGGCATTCATGGTTGGGGAGAGGGTGTTGCTTCCGATGTCACCCATGAAGGGTGTCATGAGATTTGGGAAGAAGGCAAGTTGAGCCCAAGATATATCGGGCCTTTTGAGATTCTCGATAGAGTGGGAGAGATGGTTTATAGGCTTGCGTTGCCTCTAGGGTTATCCTCAGTTCATCCAGTGTTCCATGTGTCCATGCTCTGGAAGTATCATGGTGACCCGTCCCACGTGTTAGATTTCAGCACTGTCCAGTTGGACAAGGATTTGACTTATGAGAAGGATCCGATAGCCATTCTAGTCCGACAGATTTGTTAGTTGAGGTCGAAGAGTTACCCTTCAGTTCGAGTGTAGTGGCGAGGTCATCCTATTGAGGCAGCTACTTGGGGGTCCAAGTCGGACATGCGGAGTAGATCCCCACTTGTTTTCTAGCTTAGGTACTTTTCTATGTCCGTTCGAGGACGCAAATTTGTTTTAGAGGTGGAGAATGTGATGGCGCAAAAAGTCATCTTGCATTTTAGAATCCAAACCAGTGTTCTGAAACCTTCAAAACCTCATTTTATTTCTCTTCAATTTGTGTGCGCAGTCCGGGCGCGTTTTCGGAAAGCCTTTATTGGAAATTTGAGAAAATAATAATTTTACCCTTTAAAAGTTGATTTTAGTTGACTTTGGTCAATGTATTGAGTAAACGCACCCGGACCCGTGTTTCGACGGTCCCGGTGGGTCCGTAATAAAATATGGGATCTGGGTGTTAGTCCGAAATCGATTTCCGAGGTCCCTAGCTCGAGAAATGAATTTTGATAAAAATTGTAAGACTGACATTCTAAGGATTTAAAGACAATGATTAATGTTTGATCTTATTGGTACCGGGCGGGTATTTTTGTTTCGGAGCCCAGTACAGGTTTGATATAATATTTAAGTCATGTTTGTGAAAGTTTGTAATAATCGGAGTTGATTTGAAGTGATTCAGACCTTTGGTTGAGAAAATAGAAGTGTTGAAACTTTCATGCAATTTGGTGCTAAATTCGTTGTTCTAGGTGTTATTTTGGCGATTTGATAGCACGAGCAAGTTCGTATGATGTTTTAAGACTTGTGTGCATGTTTGGTTTAGAGCCTTGAGGGCTCGGGTGAGTTTCGGATGGGCTACAGGGTGTTTTGAACTTAGAAAATTTTTGTTGGTGTAACTGAATCTGTTGCAAGCCTCTGATCCCGCAATTGTGAGATCAGGTATAAAAATTGCGAACCCATCAGGTTACGCATATTTGAGGCTTCCATTGCAATTGCGATTAGGAGGCTGGGCCCCCGGTTTTTGCATTTGCGAGATTACCTTCGCTATTGCGAAGGGAGTCTGGGAGGGGTCAGGTTCGCAAAGTGATTGCAATTGTGACACTTTCCTCGCATTTGCGAAGGCAACATGACTGTGGAGGGCTTCACACTTACGATAGCACCTTCGCATTTGCGAAGCTCAGTTCACAATTGCGACACCTGCAGTGGAGTAAAAGGGACTTAGACAGGATTTTTCATTCATTCTCCCATTTTTAAAAACCTAAGCCTCAAGAGGCGATTTTTCAAAGACCAATTCTTCCCCAAATCATAGGTAAATGAATTCTAACTCACTTCTTTCAATCTTTCACTTATTATAACAAGATTTCAACCTAGAATCTAGGAATTTTCATGGTGGAATTGGGGACTTTGGGTAGAACTTAGGAATTTAGAAATTTGGGGATTTAACCTCAAATTGAGGTCGGATTCCAAAACCAATTGTATATCCAGGCTTGGGGGTGAATGGGTAATCGGGTTTTGGTCCGAATTTCGGGTTTTGACCAAGCGGGCCCGAGGTCATTTCTGACTTTATGGGGAAAATGTTGGGAAACTTATAATTATGTATTGGTATTGATTCTTTAGCGATAATTGATGTTGTTAAGCGAATTATGACTAGATACTAGTGGTTCGGAGTGGAAACTAGAGGAAAAGTGGTAATTAAGTGTTGAATCGGCCG
Source organism: Nicotiana undulata (assembly GCA_005239495.1). Classification (NCBI taxonomy): domain Eukaryota; kingdom Viridiplantae; phylum Streptophyta; class Magnoliopsida; order Solanales; family Solanaceae; genus Nicotiana; species Nicotiana undulata. The sequence goes on from ML271108.1 coordinate 31,925, forward strand.
TCTGATTGAGGTAAGTGTTTGATTTAAATTTTGACTTGAGGGTTTAGGGATCCCCGACTTATTTGCTATGTGAAATTCATGTGTGTGGCGTATAGGTGAGGTGACGAGTACCTATGCTTCGCCAAATATTTGCTTAGCATGTTCCCTTCCCCGTTCCTAAAGTATTGTCTTCCTGCCTTATTTGCTACATGCTTATTTGTGCTTCCATGTCTAATTGCTTCTCACTAGATGATATTTTCTTTATTGAAAGTGTTAATTATTCCATAGTTTCATAATATTACATTTGTGATGATCCAAAAGGTCATCCCGTGTAATTTTAACTAAATCTGTGTTCTGAGGCCCTGAAGGCTTCCGTTTATCTCACCTTGATATGCGTGCGCAGCCCGAGCGCGTAGCCGGGAAGCCTTTATGTGGGAAATTTATAAAATGTTGAATTTATGATGATTATTTGAATAAAGTTGACTTTGGTCAATAATTTTGGTAAACGGACCCGGACCCGTGATTCGACGGCCCCTAAGGGTCTGTAGGAAAATATGGGACTTGGGCATATGCTCGGAATTGAGTTCCGAGGTCCTAAGTCCGAGAAATGAATTTTTAAAGAAAATTGTTTTCCGAAAAATATAAAGGCTTTTGAAAATGAAATTTGATGTGAAACCAGTGTGATTGGGCCCGTATTGTGGTTCCGAAGCCCGGAACAGGTTCAATATGTTCGTTATGAGTTACATGTGTAATTTGGTAAGAAACTGACTAAATTTGACGTGATTCGGACTAAAAGTGGAAAATATAAGAGTTTAAGATGTTGTGAAATATTGCAATGATTTCGAGGCCTAATTCATTTTTTTTGATGTTATTTTGGTGGTGTAACTGCACGAGTGAGTCCGTATGATGTTTTTGAGGTTGTGTGTATAATTGATGTTGAGCCCCGAGGGCTCGGGAGAGTTTCGGGTGGGTTCCAGGGTGTTTTTAAACTTAGAACACAACTGTTGCAGGTCTGAGGGGGGCCAGGTCTCTGAACCCACACCGAGGTCCGCTATCGACCTTTCCGCGGTGGGGGAGATTTAGCAGGCTCTGCAATGAGGCCTTCGCGGCCGCGGTCGCTCCGCGGTGGAGGCCTGAGAGGGGTATATATAAACGGGATTTTCAGTTATTTTCTATTTTTCAAAACCCTAAAAATATAAGAGGCGAGTTTCTAAACACTCTTTCTTCTCCAAAACATTTATAAGTGATTTCTAACTCATTTTCTTTACTCCTTAACTTCTTTTTGCAAGATTTCATCCTAGAATCTAGGTTTTTTCATGGGGGAATTGAGAATTTTGGGAAAAACCTAAGAATATCGAAATTTGGGAATTTAGACCTCAATTTGGGGTCGGATTCCAAAACCAATTATATAACCTGGCTCGGGGGTGAATGGGTAATCGGGTTTTGGTCCGAATTTCGGGTTTGGACCAAGCGGGCCCGGGGGTCGATTTTTGACTTTTGGGGAAAAACTTTAGCAAACTCTTTTCCAAGCATTAGAATTTATTCATTTATTGATATAATTAAGTAACTTGTGGCTAGATACGAGCGAGTTGGTGGTGGAATCAAGAGGTAAAGCGGTAGTTGAGGCTTGATTTGTGTGTGTGGCATTGAGGTAAGTGTTTGGCCTAACCTTAGCTTGAGGGAATAGGAATTGAGTCTTATTTGCTATGTGATATTCATGTCCAATGTATAGGTGAGGTGACAGGTACCTATATGTTGTGGTCAAGCATGCTCGTGAGTCGAACTTGATGATTTATATAGTTTTCATTGATATTCTCTGTGTTATTAGGTAATTGTCATTCTGGAAGCTATGCCTTGAGGGTAATGCATTATGTAGAATATTGTTGATTATTCGTTCGGTTGAGGATCATTTGTTCAATGGTATTTCTGAGTGAGATTGGTTATAGTTGTGTTCCTTGCCGGAACGGTAGAATTCTTGTTAAACATTTTCGTGCATTTAAGGTTTCTTATTATTAAATTTTCCTGTCTATTGTTGCTTTCATATATGATATGCACGAGGGGACATTCCGTGCCGAGTGATTGTGAGGTTATGCACGAGGGGACATTCCGCGCCGAACGATTATTTATTTATGCACGAGGGGACATTCCGTGCCGAGTGATTGTGAGGTTATGCACGAGGGGACATTCCGCGCCGAACGATTATTTATTTATGCACGAGGGGACATTCCGTGTCGAGTGATTATTTATTTATGCACGAGGGGACATTCCGTGCGGAGTGATTGTGAGGTTATGCACGAGGGGACATTCCGTGCCGAGTGATTATTTATTTTTGCACGAGGGAACATTCCGTGCTGAGTGATTTGTGAGGTTATATCACGAGGGGACATGCCGTGCCGGTTCTGCTTATTTATCTGTTCAACATTATTAATTCCGGTTGTTATTTTACACGTTTAAGTTATTATCTCATTTCTGCTATACCAGTGAATTGTTGCCCCTTATTCCTAACATGTTCTTCCCTCGTTGTTGTATTTACTTGCTTATTTCCTATCATTGTTTCCTGTTACATTATTGAATTGCACAGGTGTTATTTGTTGTCGTGTCCTAGCCTCGTCACTACTTCGCCGAGGTTAGGCTCGACACTTACTCAGTACATGGGGTCGGTTGTACTGATGCTACACCTGCACTTCATTATGTTGTGTAGATTATAGCGCCAGACCCAGTGGACAGTGATTTAGGGAGTAACCTTCAGTCCACGACGACACTGAGGTAGTCCTGCAGGCGTCCGCAGGCCCTGGCGTCTCCTCTTATCCTGAAATTCCAAGACAGTTGTATTCACTTATTTCAGACCATTGTATTTAGTGAAATCATAGACTGTTAGTGAGATTGTGATACCGGTTTCTGGGGTGTAATTGAGGAAGTATTTATGAGGTTTATCGTTAAAGTTCTTGAATTTACTAGTCTTCCGCATTATTTAGTTACATTTGCTTTAGTCATTGTCGTTATTTCAATTGTAAACAAGTAAACATAATTAAACGTTGGCTTGTCTAGCGGGTTCAACGTTAGACGCCATCACGGCTTGAAGATGGGAATTTGGGGTCGTGACAACATTATTGGTTTAAGTTGGTTCGCCGGTGTTTCATGGTATACTTTGGTTGGTCTCGCTGTGTATTATTAATAGAGTGAAGTTTCATAATTGTATAGCTTCCTATTTGCTCTGGTGTAAGGCTTAAATATTATTGAGGGTTTTGAGCTAAATTGTGTGATTCCTGTTCTTATTGTGTGACTGGTAGTGATATGGTGGGATCAGTTTGCACACTGCAATATGAGGAATAAGGGTGATATATTGAGGAGGAATAAGGGATAAATGTGATTGTCTGGTGGGATCGGGTTACACGCCTCAATAGGAGGAATAAGGGTGGATTGAAACAGAGTAATATGGGTGAATTATTACGTTGATACGGATATTAATGATATGGTGGGACCGGGTTTCGCGCCGCAACATATATATACTATTTACCTTTAATATAATTGTACGGAGGAATAAGGGAGAATTGGTGGGATCGGGTTGTTCGCCGCATCAATATATGTGGTTACTTCTTATTCTTTGAATTTGTAGATTATTAGATGGTTTCATAATTCGTTTAAGGATTGGTTATATCTAGATACGGGTGAGACACTGAGATTGAGTATTCATTTATTCCTATAATTTACTGCTTCAAATTTCCGTTCTCCTTTTTCTGTCTTATTATTTATGATTCATAGTATATATATATATATATATATATTTAGTCGAGGTTAGGCTCGGCATTTACCAGTACATGGGGTCGGTTGTACTGATAATGCACACTGCACCTTCTGTGCAGATTTTTGGAGCTGGTAGTGGCTGATCGAGAGGTTGGTTGCAGACATTTCTTCTAGGAGATCCAATGTAGTTCTGGTGGCGTCCGCAGGACCTGGCGTCCCCTTCTTCATTTCTAAATTTCTATTATCTTTTGTTTCAAACAGATGTATTTTCTTTCAGACCAATATTTGTAGTAATTCATAGTGTGTTCGTGGATTGTGACACCAGTTTCTGGGTGGTAGTGATAGTTCTGGCAATAGTTCATAATTAAGCAATATTTATTTAATTGCGCAGTTATGATCACTTGTTTTAACTTGTTTACTTGTATTTAATTAATTGTAAAAGAAAATGGTTAGCGAAATTCTAACATTGGCTTGCCTAGCGAGTGTGATGTTAGGCGCCATCACAGTCCAGTTGGTGGAAATTTTCAGGTCGTGACAATTCGGGGGGAGAGGGGTGGGGGTGGGGGGTGGGGTGGAGTTTCTTTGATCTTATTTGATGATTCTGAGACATTTGGCGTGTAATAACTTGGTACTATTTTCTTCTTCTCTCATTGTGTATATTTCTTCTCTTTCTCCCTCATTATGTATATTCGTTATGCTTTTGATAGTTTTTGCTTTGTAGCTTCTTTATTTTTGTTTTCCTATTAATTAGTGTTTAATTAGTAGCTCACTTTTAATTTAGTAGATTCTTTTTGAATTAGTAGCTTCTTTTTGATTTAGTAGCTATTTTTTTGATTTAGTAGCTTCTTTTGTTGTTTATAAAGATAATAAGCCTTTGATTTTCTTAATGCCACAGTTCTTTCCAAAGGTAGTTATTCTGTGAATCGGGTGAATCGTCCTAACGATGGATGGCATGACAACCTTCTTACGGGAATAAGTCTATTTACTTGGCCAGTTTGAGTTTTCTATTGCCTACCAATGATGTCATCCCTTGTCAACCTCTTTGAGACTTTAGCCTTTCTCATTTGAAAACCATGTTACAAGCCTTTACCCGTTCTGTTGTGACCCTCTGTTGGCACCCGAGCTTTCCTTAACACTCATATGAAACAAATGGCTACCACTCCTTTGCCGCCTCCACAGAAAGATTGGTCACTTTCTTTTCTTTGGATTAGTCTATTAACTCAAATTCTCTCTAAAATGGTACAACAGACGGCGCAACGCTGCCTACACGTTAATTAGCTTCCGATGTATTCTCTGGCATTGATTTGATTAAAGGAAAGGTAAAGCCTTCACTTCAAGCTTATACCAACGAATTCTTGTTCACTTGGTGTTAGGGGAGAGGCGAGGAGATTGAAAAAGGTATCAAGGCACAAAAAGAGAAAAAGAAATGAAGAGAAAAAAAAGGTAAAGAAAAGAAAATAACAAAAAGAAAAATAAAACAAAATGAATAAGTAAAAGAGTTTAAGAGATTCAAAGAAAGGCAATGATCCCAAACATGGAGAAATATGAATCTAATGATCCACAAAGAGTGATGTTAAGTCTCTCTAGTCCCTCAAGGAAAAGAAAGTGCCTCGAGGAATTGGCAAAGTTTGAGTCGAGAAATGAATGATGGAGTGCTTAAGGAAGGTGTAACCACTTACCCATATTATATCAAACCCAAAACCAAAAGCCTTCATTACATCCCGCAAGAAGTCCTACTTGATTTTGAGCCGAGTGAGCTTAAATGAGTGGAGATCCACATGAGGGGCAAGCCTATGGTACTTGAAGCCATACTTGTGACATTCTCCTGAGAGAGATGAGTGAACATTTCATAAATCTTTGGATTGAGTGCTAAATTTCTTAAGTGAGCTAGGCAACCGCAGAGTAGAGGAAGAAGAGTTTAGAATCCACAATGACCTACATGATAGAGAAAGAGTCCTTGATGAGTTAAGTCAACTTTTGATTCACGTTAGAACTATATTGGCAAAAATGTTTAAATTGTAGCCTTGTTGATAATACATATGTAGTGTGGGTAATTGTTGGTCTCAACTGAGGTGTGGATGGCTCACATTTGACTCGATGAAATGCCCCTTAACGTTTGGAGGTAGGAACTAAATTGTTTGCTTCAGGACAAACAAAGACTTAAGTTTGGGGGAGTTGATAAGTGAAGATTTTGACTAATTATTAGTGCCTTTTAACTTTTGTTTTATTCTAAAAGCATTGAATTATGCTCCCGACACTGACGATATTGTACAAAATTGCAGGAATACTGAAAGTTGGGCTCCCGAGATGAAATCCGACTCAAAGAGGAGTAGTCCAAGCACAAGGCCACAAAAGGGCACTAAAGCACACAATGTGTGGTCTGCAGAAGGAATTCTGCGGCCGCAGAATTCCACATGCGGCCTCAAACTCAGCAGAAAAACTAAGTAGGCATTTGTGCGGCCACAAGAGCTGGGCTAGGATTCAAGATAAGAGAGTGTGCAAATTTCCAAGTCCTGATCCTATGTGAATTGCGGACCGCACAATTCTTGTACGACCGCAGGAGAAGTGCTTTGCAGCCGCAGACCTAATTGTGCGGACCGCGGAAGTTTGGCTTGCAACCGCTGACATAATTGTGTTGATCGCAGAGGGTTGTCTTTTAACCGCTGACATAATTGTGCGGACCGCAGAGTACTTCCTCACGGCTGCAGTTCCAAAATGTGCGACTGCGAAACTCCACTCCTACCAAGATGAAGAAATCTGCGGACTGCGCATGGAATTGTGCAGCCGCAGAACCTCTCGAGGGGCATTTTGTTCGAGATTTTTAAAGTTGTATAAATAGAAGAGTTTCATAAAACTAGGTGAAGTTTGAACCTTTGTAAAACCTGTAGCCATTTTCTTTGCCATTTTGGAAGTTTCTTTGCTTTGGTGTAATTTACAATCGATTTAGCTATTTTAATCTTTTATTATGAGTTTAACTAGTCTTTCTTCTTCATTTTCTTCAAACCAAGTATGAGTAGCTTAATTTTCACTAGGGTTGTGACCCAACCCTAGTGTGTTCACCTTACGGGTAATTAAATTAGTGCTTGTTTACGATTTTGTATTTATTATTTAGCCTAGTTCATGCTTTAATTTAAAAAATTAATGGTTGAAAATATCACTTCATGCCTAGTTAACTTAGCCTCTTCTTGAGAAAGAGAGACCTAGTCTAGGACAACTTGGCTAACAAGAAATTGAGTCAATTGAGAGAATGATTCACCCAATTAAAGGGTTCAACCTAGAGATAGTAATAACCCGGCTTGATCTTTTATCAACTGTTTTGTGTGAATACCCATTTGGTCTTGAGAAAGCCAAATTGAGCAAAACCACTCTCGGACCGAGAGGTATTGAGTGGATAAGTTAGAGTTGATAGCAATAATACACCCTAGTCGACAGAAAAAGCATAAATTCTTTATCCCATTAGGCAAACACCTAGTCAATGGTCACACCATTATGCTTTTTATCAATTTGGAAAAACCCCAAAAACAGTTATCTCTAGTCTTCTTTATTTAATTTGAAATCAATACAATAAAATTAGAAATAGAAAACCAATCTATTTGTGGAAGTGAAATCTCGATAACTCAATCACGCGCATTAAAATATATTGTCACGACCCAAATTCTCAACCTTAGGGATCGTGATGGCGCCTAACACCACACTTGCTAGGTAAGCCAATGTTAGAGTTCGCTAAACAATATCTTTTGATTAACCATTTAAACATAATGAAATAAATTTAAAGTACACTAAATCTAACGGTTTCAAAAGAATAATTCCAAATATAAAATAATAAACAATTAAATAAACCGAGCCACGAGCTAATTATATAAATAACTCTAAGACTACCCCAGGGTCTGGTGTCACAATTCACGAACTTCTTAGATTACTACAAATAATGGACTGAAAGAAATAATATAACTATTTTGAGAAAAAAAATATAAAACAGTCTCTACGAACTAGGAGAAGACGCTCGAGATCTGCGAACGCTGGCAGATATACCTTGTGTCTCCGGATAACGGATAGATGCTACTAAAATCCCTACTGCTGGCCGGTACCTAGATCTGCACAAAAGAGTGCAAAGTGTAGTATCAGTACAACCGACCCCATGTACTGAGTAAGTGCCGAGCCTAACTTCGACAAAGTAGTGGCGAGGCTACGGCGGGGCATTAACAATATAACATGTGAACAATAATAAATGAATCAAGAAGGAAATCTAAACAAATAAATAATAACTGTAGCAACAATTAAAATAACTCAGTCACTTTTTCCAGGTCTCAACTATAATCAATTCTCACGTAAGTTTCCAAATTTCTAACCTTCGACTTAAAAATAACAGTAGTACAAAATATGAAGAAAAGTAAAGTAAAGCAGTAAGTTTTTCAAATCTTTGTTTTCTTTGAAAATCAGTAAAACATAAGTGTCCTCCCTAATTGCTCATTGTTGCGGCGTGCAACCCGCTCCCACCTGTCCACCCTTATTGCTCCTCCCTAAATATATATCACCCTTATTGCTCCTGTTGCGGCGTGCAACCCGATCCTACTTGTCCACTCTTATCACTCCTTGTTGCGGCGTGCAACCCGCTCCCACCAAACATATCATATTAGTTTATTTATAAATTTTCACAATGCAGGCCAAGCCTTTCACAATACTTTTGTCTCAACAATTATAAACAAGAAAACTATATTTTCTCATAAACTTCATCAATACCATCTCAACCATGAAACCAACAGGAATATAAATATATATCTCGTAAAACAATGTCCAACTACTCAACCTTTATGTACCACAAGGAAACCAAGAAAAACAACCAATACTCCTCCAAAATAATTACAACAAGACTTAACAACAAATTAACAAGCCAAGTAGTCATAGAAACAATAATGAACATAGAATAATTAAGACATGAATCAATTAAATTGAAAACGGGGAAGGGATCATGGTTAACAGACAATTTGGTGGTGCATAGATACTCGTCACCTCACCTATACACCACACACATGCAAATTCACATAGCAAATAAGTTGGGGATTCGTATTCCCTCAAGTCAAAGTTAAATTCACCTCCAATACACTCGAATCTAATCATAATTAACTTAATTTCATTAATTAAGGCTAAAGAAACTAACTTTATTGAAATTCATGATTTTTCCTAAGTTTTCTAAAAAAAAGTAAAAACCCGACCCCGGGCCTGCTTGGTCCAAACTTGGGGTTCAGACCAAATTATGTTTACCCATTCACCCAACGAACCTGAATATACAATTAGTTTCGAAATTCGACCTCAATTCGAGATAAAAATTTGATTTTTACAAAATTCCCTAATTCTACCCAAACCCTCAATTTTAACCATGAAAATCCCAAGTTTTTGATTTAAAAGTGTGAAAAACAATGAGTAATTGAAAGAGTAAAGTTTAGAATTGATTACCAATGACTTGGGGATGATATTTGGTGAAGCAATTCGTTCCTAGAGCTGTGGAGTTCAAAAATATGAAGAAGAAGGGTTCTGCCCGTTTTAAAAAATGTATTTATATAGCTGGGCAGTTTCCCTTCGCGTTCGCATCACCCTGGCCGCGTTCACGTTTGGCCCAGTCCTGATGGCCTATGCGTTTGCACTAACTGGACCACGTTCGCGGAGCTTTAGCTCTCAGGATCTTCGCGTTCGTGTGCAATAAGCCGTGTTCGCATAGAGGGAAGCCATGTCCCCTCCCCCAAGCCCAGTAGGCATCGCGTTCGCATATGGGGGGTGGGGGGTGCGTTCGCATTGAGCAAAACCGACCCCCCAACAATTTACACTGTGCGTTAGCGTTTGAAGTGGTGCGAACGCAATGCACAAATGTGTCGTGCAGTGACAACAGAAAAACCAGCAACTCTTCAAGTGTGAAAATATCCTGTGGGCTATCTGAAACTCACCCGATCCCTCGGAGCTCTAAACAAAACATGCACGCAAGTCTAAAAACATCATACGAGCTTGCTCGTGCGATCAAATCATGAAAATAACATGTAACCTCGAAACTCATCATTTTCCTCAAGAACACTTTAAGTTCATTATTTCTCAACCGGATGTCTGAATCACGTCAAATAAACTCCACAAAACAATACGTTCCCGATACTAATGGTTTCAAACATTAATTCTTTTCTTTATTTCATAAATATTTCCGTAAAACAATTTCTTTCAAAAATTGATTTCTAAGGCTTGGGACGTCAGAATTCATTTTCGGGCATACACCTTAGTCCCATATTTTACTGCGGACCTCCCGAGATCGTCAGAACACGGATCCGGGTCCGTTTACTCAAAATGTTGACCAAAGTCAACTATAATCAAATTTTAACTCTAGAAATTACTATTTCTCATATTTTCACATAAAAGCTTTTCGGTTTCACACTCGGACCACATCCACCACAGAGCCAACCATCACAAATCTATTTTCAGAATTTAACATAGAGGTAACTTCAGTATTACCTTTCTAAGCACTTGACGAACCAGGTGCATCGTCCTCATGTGCTGATTTAAATGATTCACTGGATGAATCAGGTGTGGGTTCTTCTTCATCCTGTAATAGATCTTCCAAGAACTTTGCTCGTGACCCTGAAGCCATATATTTTTGTGCAAGAACCTTGACACGACGGGGTTTTGGGGCTGGGATAGGGTTTGGTGTAGGTTTAAGAGCATCATGGTATTCAGGGGTTTCAGGTGTCTCAGAGGATTCAGAACTGTATACCGGTGGAGAATCAGACTCATATACTCCTTCATCGTAGTCACGATTTTGAGAATCAGATAAAGCAGACGACATTTTTAATTTTTGAGAGAAAATGAAGAGGGGGCAAAAGACAGTGGAGATTTGAGTGTTGAATGACTTGAACAAGGTTCATCTATTGTATTCACTACAGGTAATGATGGACTATTTATAACTTGTGGCTGGGGTGATTATAACGGACGAGTATTAACACAAGTAGGATACTAATCGATTAAGGACTGTCAGTGATTTGACATTGATTAGACCGTTTCTTTCCTCCTAAAACTAAGCTAATTTAATGTGACGGAACTTCTTAAAATTGGTTCATTATTTGGGTAAGTACGAGAATTTGAACTGAACCATAAAAGGATAGAGTCCTACTCATGTATGACTGTACTTGAATTAATACATGTATGGAGATGAAAACGTACCTTGTCAGTCATGTAAACCAGCATGGATGAACCAGGTTCATCTTGTAAAAAACTTTATTTTGCCTCAATTCACAAATAGAGAAACATCATTAGCAACAAGGGAATCATATTAATACATTGCAGAAGAGTATGACAACAAAGACATATTGCTGAGCAATGATTAATCTGATTAAGTACCCAATTAAAATTTCTAGCCATAAAACTTTCTCCTCTCCTTTTTTCAATAGGTGATCTTAATCATCCCTAATTCAAGCATGTTTCTCTCATAATGCTCTCTACTCAATGCTTTGGTAAATATATCAGCAATTTGATGGTCGGTGGCACAGAATTCAATTGAGATCATCCCCTTCTCATAATTATCCCTCAGGAAATGGTGCCTAACATCTATGTGCTTAGTTCTCTTGTGATGAACCGGGTTCTTAGTCATACTAATTGCACTAGTGTTATCACAGTAAATAGGAATGCATCCCACATCTATACCAAAGTCCAAGAGTTGTTGCTTAATCCACAACAACTGAGCACAACAAGAGGATGCAGTCACATATTCAGCCTCAGCAGTAGACAAGGCTACTGAATTTTGTTTCTTGGTAGCCCAAGATACAAGGCAGGAGCCCAAAAAGTGAGCCATGCCTGAAGTACTTTTCCTGTCAACCAGGAAACCTGCATAATCAGCATCAGCATATCCTACAAGGTCAAAATTACTACCTTTAGGATACCAAAGGCACAAATCAGTAGTGCCCTTCAAATATCTCAAAATTCTCTTCACTGCAGTGAGATGGGACTCCTTTGGATTGTCTTGAAACCTAGAACATAGTCCCACACTGAACACAATATCAGGTCTACTTGCAGTAAGATATAGTAGAGATCCAATCATCCCTATGTACGTCTTCTGATCAACGGATGAACCAGGTTCATCCACATCTAATGTAGCTGTGGCTATTGCGGTATCTATCTCCTTTGAATCTTCCATTTTTAACTTCTTGAGGAGTTCTCTCACATACTTTTGCTGATGAATCATTGTTCCATGTGGAGTTTGTTTGATTTGCAGACCTAAGAAAAAGGTTAGCTCACCCATCATACTCATTTCAAACTCACTCCCCATTAATGTAGCAAATTCCTTGCTGAGCTTCTCAGTTGTTGCCCCAAATATGACATCATCAACATAAATTTGTACAATCAGAAGATCTTTTCCCTTTTCCTTTAAGAACAAAGTACTGTCTATTTTGCCTTGTTTGTACCCTTGTTCCAGCAGGAATTTTGACAATCTCTCGTACCAAGCTCTAGGTGCTTGCTTGAGATCATAGAGAGCCTTGTCAAGTTTATATACATGATCAGGTGATTCTTTGCTTTCAAAACCAGGAGGCTGTTTTACAAATATGTCTTCCTTTATATAGCCATTGAGAAAGGCACTCTTTACATCCATTTGATGCAAAGTGAATTCCATGTGTGCAGCAAATGTTGTAAGAAGTCTGATTGCCTCCAATCTTTCCACAGGAGCAAAGGTCTCATCATAATCAATTCCCTCTTCTTGGCCGTATCCTTGAACAACCAATCTTGCCTTGGTGTCATATTTACCTACCTTGACAACCCCTATTATTTCACCTTTCTTTTCGTTTCCAAAGGAGACATTTCCTCTTTTGAGGTTTTCAAGTGAAAGGAACCGTTCCTTGTTCCCTGTCATATGCTTAGAACAACCACTATCCAAAAATCAAAACTGGTTGCCTCCATTCACTTGTACCTTCTAAAGAGATCAGGGGTTAGTTTTAAGAACCCAAACTAGTTTGGGTCCCTTTCCATGAGAGAATGGATGGATAAGATTTTTTCTGGCCCAATTTGGTAGCCATTTTTTCTTTTTAATGAATCTCTCATTTTTCTGATTGGCCTTTTCTTTTGCAGAACACTCATGTTTAGAGTGGCCAGTCTTCCCACAATGGGTGCAAATTTTGTTCTCAAGGAGAGTGAGATACTTGTTTTTGGGATCCCATTTAGGTAATTGACTCCCAAAACCAAGCCCTCTCCATTTTCTACTATGATTCTCTTGGAGCCATCTTAAAGCATCAGACGACTTATTCCACTTACGTGTTCTATCAAATTCATGCTTGACTTTGCCAAGTTCTTCTTTAAGATACTTTATCTGCTCATCTTTGGCAAACAATTTATCTTTCAATTTACCTAAGTCTTCTTCTAACTTCGCATGAGAGTGATCAACTATCTTTTTACTGGATCCTAGTCTCAACTTGAAATTTTCAAATTTTAGTTCTAGAATCTCAATTTCGAGTGGTTGAACCTGGTTCATCAAGACAGTGTTTTTCTTTTCAGATTCACTGACCGTCCAGGTCCATGAATTTTTCTCTCAGCATTGCACACTCTTTAGATAGTTGATCTTTCTCTTTAGAGTTCTCCTCAGAATCATCAATGAAATCAAGTAGCAACTCAGAGAGTTTCTCCTTAGATAGAAACTTTATTTTTGTTTTAAGATGTGAGATACTTACCTGTGATTCTTCATAAGTCTCCTCATCAGATTCTCCAACTTCCATGAGAGCTTGATCTTCTTTCTCACCATCTTCTGATTCTTCATCTGAAACTTACCCCCCAAGCAGCAACCATAGCCTTTGTAGTAGTTTTCTTGGGTTGGAGGAGTTCCTCCTTCTAGTTCTTTCTTTCATATCTCTCCTTCCTCCATTCTACTTCCCACTGGGGGCAGTTCTTGATGAGATGATCAGTTTTTCCACACTTGTAGCATCCCTCATTAGCTGGCCTTTCAGGAGCCTTTGCCTTGTTGAAGTTTCCCCCTCTAGAGATGCCTTTCTTCCTCATGAGAAAGTTTCTGAATTCTTTGGTGATCATGGCCATCTCATCATCCTCCAGATCTGCTCCCTCTGTGATACTTAGTGCTAGACTTCTTTCTTTCTTTGGGGCATCCATTTTCATGGTCTTCCTTCTGAGTTCATAAGTAGTAAGGTTGCCAATAAACTCATCTAGTCTAAGGGTTGCCATATTTTTGGATTCCTGAATGGCAGTTATCTTTCTCTCTCAGGAGATAGGTAGAACCCTTGTCAAGATCTTCTCAACCTTGTCTTCTTCAAGGATGACTCTTCCAAGAGACTTGAGTTCATTAGTCAAGGTTGTGAACCTTGTGTACATCTCCTGAATTATTTCACCTTCCTTCGTAGTGAAGTTTTCATACTGAGAGTATAGCAATGTACCTCTAGACCTCTTCACTTCAGCTGTTCCTTCATGTGCCACTTGTAAAGTATCCCAGATTTCCTTGGCAGTGGTGCAACTTTTGATTCTGCTATATTCATCTGGACCTAGTCCACACACTAACCACTTCTTGGCCTTGGCATTCTTTTCCCATTTCTTCAGATCCTCAGCTGTGCAGTCAGCCCTAGTTTTAGGCACATCTACTCCTTCAACAGTTTTCTTCATTGTTGGAAGTGGTCCATCAGTGACTATGTCCCAGAGTTCATAGTCCTCTCCAATAAGGTGATCCTTCATTCTATTCTTCCACCAAGAATAGTACTTGTCGTTGAAGAGTGGTGGCCTTGCAGTTGATTGTCCTTCCTAGTTCCCAGGTGGTGCACTCATCTTGATCTTTTCCTAGGTGTTAGCCTCTTCAAGGATAACCTGCTCTGATACCAATTGTTGTTTTAGACTTCAATACTACACAATATTATAAGTTAATTGTGCAGTACTCAATTTTCGAGTGTTGTCTAATAAGAAGAACCATGTTCTTCTTAGTCTACTATTTAATACTATTTGCGGAATAATTAAGCAGTAATAGTAAAGACATAGAGATTTTTACGTGGAAAACACCTGGCTCAAAAGGTGAAAAAACCACGACCTACTCCTCAGTAGGATTTGCTCAAAACTCTTCACTAAACTCTGAGCCAAAACGGACTTACAAAATAAACTCTTTTGTAATCCTAGGACTAACTCTAATCCTCTTTGTATCAACTAGCCTCTAGCTAATTTCTACAGAATTCAAGCTAACTCTAACTTGATCAGTTTGTACCTATTACAATTGCTTCTATGAAAGTTGATAAGATACAATATTTAAACTCCTACTACAATCAACTAGACTCAATATACAAACAATGAAACTGTTCCTTCTGGTTGAACTGTAGCCTTTTGTATCGCACAACAATTCTTCCTGCAAAACCTCTTGAACTTTTTCTTCAGAACTTGATTCACTTTTGCACTTGTGCGTCACTTCTTTCAGCAGTAATACATTGATTATTTATAGAGTCCGTTTGTTGAGTCCATGATTCAATTCTGATCCAACTCTTCCTTGGTAAACGCGTTTGATTGTGACTCAACTTCCTTCCTCTATTTCTGTCCTAGCTGAAAGCAACTTCTATCTTCTCTTATCAATTTGCAACCTTTTTGTATTAGGAGACATTCTCTTAGTTCTTTGATACTTAGCAATCACTGATATCTCCTAGACTTGTACGATTTGTGATCCAACTGCTTCATTCAGAAGTGTATGCTATGATGGACCTGGTTCAACTGGACGCCTTTTGTCAATCTTTAAAGCCCATTCAGTGATATGGGCCAACAATGGGGTTACGAATTATCGGCGTATTAGTAAGTTATTACAACTAAGGGGAAAGGAGTAAAATGGTAATTGCCCATGGGATTTGATAAATGTGTGCAAAGGTTGGCCTTATTAAATCAGGTTTAGGCTTCAGAAGGATTCAAGAATATATGCTCAGAACCGAGGTAATTTACAAGGGAAGGGATTCAGTCGGGTTCTTTATCAAGATGGGTGTTCAGGTGCCAACGAAGCCATAAAGTTTCTATTCGGGGCCAAGTTAGAGTGGGTGACTCTCAATAGTGGTCCTAATGAATCCGAAAGTTAAAAATACGGTGCTTAAGGGTTTCATGTCCGCAGTGTGGCTAAGGATCGGGCCTTGTAAAAGATTGTGATAGGAGTACCAGAATGTTCCATGATGTGTTGGGCTTGCAGTATAGTATTGGAGAAATGAGAGGAATAAACTCTAGGTTTGGAGAAAGATTATTAGGATGGGTATATCAGTTGTAGATGTGAATACGCACAAGGAGGGTATGAGACAGTTTGTGGGAATCGAGATAACATGGTCTCGTGAACCAAGGCCACTCAGGATGAGTGATGATTGAGTTCGTTATGTGTTGAATGACGTTACTATTATTTCTGAGGTAATTAATGATAATTAAAAGAAGATACATTGGTTAGCCATGGTTGAAATGGCACATGTACGACAGTGATCAATTCCTTCAGTGTGATTAGGTTATGCATGTGGTTTGTGCCGAAGTGTGCAGATCTTGTCGGCCTCCATAATAGATTTTATTTGGAAGTATTCAAGTATTATGGCTTGTCACGTGTAGACGGATCCCAGAAGGATCATGGTGGTATAGACTATTCCTTGAGGATTTGCCTGTTTTGTGATTATGAGAATTCACACGGGTCTTGTTATGGTTCTCTTGAATTGAGGTAAGTAAAAGGTTTCTATATGATGAAGTGTTCACTCTATTAGTGGTTCAGGAGTTATGATGGAATTCCTGCGCTATTTCATATTGGCATGTTAGGTGCAGTAAGCAGTATGGAATTGGAAGTAAGGATCAAGATTGTGTTTCGATATTAACAAGGATTTCATGAGCTCGAATAAGCAAGAAAAAAAGGGGATTTGAATGTTTAGAGTAAGCTGGTGTTGACTTCAGCGTCACCTGAGATGGGAGTTTGGTGAAAGAGGTTTTGCATCCTGGTTATGAGTTCTTGATTTGTTTTACGGAATTAGTGTGGTCGGCGATATGGATGTGCATACTTGTTACCTTGTGTGGAAGGTCGTGGGAGCATGACCGCGGGAAGATCGTACGAGTGTGACATGTAGACACTTAATGGATTGAAGATTCAAGCTGAGTATAAAGAAGTGTAATATTGTTTATTTGAGAATTTATGCATGGAAGGCGTTCAGTTCATTTTGTTGTGGATTGTGGGGTGTTTGTCCCGGCTATGATGGTTGTTCTTGCGTGTTATGAGAAGAAGTGGGTTATTATAGACCTAGGTAAGGCTATCTGCCTAGTTCAGTGCGAGTAGAATCGGCTTGAAGTGTGTGAATGGATTTAAATAGGATTATGGGTGAGTCAGATGTGTTCATTTCAGTATAGCGATCCTCAAGGAGGGGTATCGTAATATTGGATGTTGTTCCATCTTCGTCCATTTCATGTAATATTATGATTGTGCCGCGTGAGTTGTGAAACGACTTGATAATTTTCTATGTGTTGAGTTTCCGCGTAGTGATGATGTTATGTGAGCAGGAGAGCTCTTCAGATTCAGAGTATTTATATATCGCATCTTAGTTGCGTTTGAGCTTTGTAGCGTATGACTCTATCAGTCTCCCCAGGATGGTATTATGCACTTAGCGTACTGGTAACCGATACTCGATATTTAGTGGTATGAGCAATTTAGCTCAGTGTGTATCTCCTTATGTATATTTCATGTGGGTATCGGGTGGCACACCGCCACATGTATGTTATTTGGATCGGGTTGCACGCCGCAACAGTGTGATGTTGAGTAAGGTTCCTATATTTATTTTTCTTGTGCTTTGCTTCCTATTTTCTAAGGAAAGTTCATATTAGTTGCGTGAGTGGATTAGTCCCTCCCTGTGTCATTTCCTTAAGTATCATGTTCGAGTTATGGCCTATTGCCGCATTGTGGCATCGTGTGAGACTGTTGATTATGTCTGGGGTAATTTGTTGTCTGAGTAGTTCATACTGGGTGAGAAGAGATTATTGGACCAGGGATCAGTGCAATAAGATCATGTGAAGTACATTAAAGAATAAATACCATTATTTGGTTCATAATGAGGTGATGATTCTAGTCAGGGGGAGAGGTTCAACGATTTGTTAACTCTGCAGGTTGTTATGAATTTCTACACACCTCCTCCGTGGTGGCGGTATCATTAGCATTATAGCAGAACTTATATATATATATATATATATATATATATATATATCATAAGGTTCATTGGGGGCATCAGATTCGTGAAATTTTGGCTATTAAGGTTCAGGGAATGTCATTGTGGTTAAATGATAAATTATGCGGTGCATGGTGCTAATTAAGCAAAGGTATGCAATCATGTTCTCGTACATCGTGTGGTAGTTGATACGGTGTTCATATATTGGAAACATGTATGCCAGAGGATTTCAGATGTTGAAAACTTGGTTCTAAGTCCCATTGCCTAAATAAAAGAGGATATCTTCAGAGTTGTTCGAGAAAGTGTACTAAACTAGGTTGTGGTAGCACGGGCAGGTGCACGAGGTGTTAAACAGTGATTTCGGATAACTCCAGAGCAGTTCTTAGCACGTTCGAGGACGAACGTATGTTTAAGTGAGAGAGAATGTAACGACACGGCCGGTCGTTTTGAGCTCTAGCTCGTCGTTCGGCAGTTTGAGGCCGTGAGCAGCTTCGTTTTAGGTATTACGACTCGTAGGCGTGGTCGGAATTGAATTTCGGGAAGTTTGGAGTTAATTTGGGAAGAAAATTCTCATTTCGGAAGCTTTAAGTTTGAAGAATTGAGTAAGATTGGGTTTTTGAGTAAACGACCTCGGAATCAGGGTTTAAAGGTTCCAGTAGGTTCATATGATGATTTCGGGCTTTGGCGTATGTTCAGAACGGGTTTTGGATGACCCCGGGAGCATTTTGGCGCATATTGTAGAAGTCAGCATTTTAGAAGAAACTTCATAAGTGTGGGTTAAAGTTCATTTAAGTGATATTGATGTTCGTTTGGGATTCCATGTCTGGGAATAGCTCTGTATGGTGATTTTGGAGTTGGGAGCGCGATCGGAAGTGAACTTGGAGGTCCGTAGGTCATTTTGAAGTCATTTGGCTAAAGATAGAAATTTGAAGGTTTTTGACAAATCCGACCGGAAGGGGAAATTTTGATATCGGGGTCGGAATGTGATTCCAAAAGTTGGAGCATGTCCGCGATGTTGAATGTGTCTTGTGTGCAAAATTTGGGGTCAATCGGACGTGATTTGATAGGTTTCGACATCGGATGTAGAAGTTTAAAATTTCATAGTTCATAAAGCTTGAATTGGAGAGCGATTCGTGGTTTAGGTGTTGTTTGATGTGATTTCAAGGCTCGACTAAGTTCGAGTGAGGTACTGGTTGGTAGGTTTGGTTGAGGTCCCGGGGGCCTCGGGCGTGTTTCAGGTGGTCAACGGATCGATTCTTGCCTTGTGAGGATTGCTGGTTTTCTGGTGTGAGAGCAGCAGATATTTACTCAATGCGATCACATGAGATAGTCCGCGATCACATAGTACAATTTGGGAGGCTGCTGGATTTTGGCTTATGCGATCGCAGGTAAGGGTATGCGATCGCATAATGCAATGGGAGGCTGATTGTTCTTGGCTTATGCGATGGCATCCGGAGGAACGCCAACGCACAAAAGAGGAAAATATGGGGGCTACTATTTTGGCCTAAGCAAACGCAGGTATGGGGTTGCCATGAAGGAGGCAACAAGTTTGGCCTATGCGAGCGCGAAGACTTTCATGAGATCGCATAGAGGGGTCAGCACTGGGCAATGCAGTGTTTAAAAAACGAGATTTTGGCCATTTCTTTCATTCTTTCATTTGGTGTGGGCTATTTTTGAGAGCTTCAAGAGGAGATTTTCATCAAGCAACACTAGGTTAGTGATTCCTTCCTACTTTTGAATTAAATATGTGATCTTACATGAATTTAGACATGGAAATTAGTAAAAATCTTGGGGGTGTGGTGGGAAGACCTAGAATTGGTATTTTCGGATTTTTACCACGAATTTGGGCATGGAATTGAGAGAAAATCATATATTTGAGTTTGTGAGGTCATGGGTAATCATTATCTTCGAAAAATTTAGGAATCTGGGTACGTGGGCCCGAGGGCAATATCGTCAACTTTCCGAACGAAGTTAGGAATTTATATAAACTTAATGGTTGTGCGTATTAGAGTATATTTGCATTGGTTTGCCAGTTATTTGGTTAGTTTTGGGGCGTTGTGCATCAATTTGAGTCGTCGGAAGGGCTTGGAGGCCAGTTATAAATCTTCGGAGCGAGGTAAATCTCCTTTCTAACCTTGTGAGGGGGAATTGTCCCCATATGTGAACTAATTAAATATGTGCTACTATTTGTGGGGGCTACGTACGCACGAGGTGATGGGAGCCCGTGCGTAGCTACTATTATGCTTATGTCCGGGTAGTCTTGGACCCACAACATGCTTTACTTGCCGTACTTGTAACCTTACTGATGAAATTAAAAATGATAAATCTTATTGATTTTGGCAAATGAATTTCTAGAAAAGATTTAAATATTATTTTCGTGACCATTAAAAGAGAACTTATTCATTCCTTGGATAATTGCTTTTCCCGATATAGTCGGGGTGGATTGTTAATATGTGTATGTTTATGTGTTCCCGCTTCACAATTGATATTCCGCGAGCGGGGTGATTTCTTCCACTTCTCTCATGGGAGCGGGTCGTACGCCACGACAGGTTAATAGATGCATCTATGGTTCGCGCCGTTCGGCCCTTCGGCAGTGCACATTTACTTATTGTTGGTTCAGGCCGTTCGACCCTCAGCATTTCCTGCGCATGATATTTGCTAAATACCATCTGTGATTTGGACTGTTGAATTGCCTCAAGATGTAAACTGCTAAATGAAATGACGGAAACTAGGAATTCTAAATTTATTGAAAAAATGTTCCTTCCTGTTATTATTTGTTATTTGATTTTAATACCCATGTTTGATATCACACTTTCAATATATTGAATTGACTTCTAGCAAGTGTCAAAGTCGACCTCTCGTCACTACCTCTTCGAGGTTAGGCTGGATAATTACTGAGTACACGTTGTTTTCGTACTCATGCTACACTTGCTGTGCATTTTTATTGCACAGGTACATTCATATCTAGTGGCCCTGCTTGACGCAGTGATGTGGCTGACTTGGAGACTTAGACGAGTTGCGCCACCCGGAGATGACCCGCAGTCGGCAGAGTCTCTCTCTCAGATGTATCGTATTTTATTTTAAATTCCTTGTCCAGTTTGTACTCCGAACACGTATTGTAGTATATGTATAATTCTTAGAAATTTGCTCATGCACTTGTGATACCGGGTTCTGGGATGTGTTTGGGATGTATTTTTATTAAAATGGTTTGTTAAACTGTAGTATTTACTCAGCAGATTTTTATCGACAATTATTATGTAATGAAGCGAAAAGTAAAGATTTTCCAAATACTAAAATAGGAATTTAATTTAACTAGTTAATGATTGGCTTGCCTGACAGTGGTGTCCGGTTGCATCACGACCTTAATGGATTTTGGGTCGTGAAATATATACTCCTTACTCCCATCTTAGCTCTATGTGAATTCGACCCCGACTCTTAGTTGGGTCATATTATTGCAAAATACCATTTCATATCTCTATTGAGGTGTTCAATTGGACGCGATCATTGAACGCTATCACAAGTCTGTCAATTAAATGTGGTGGAAATCATCTATGTGTTGACTATATATAAGCTAAGTATTCCTCTTATAGTTTATATCTTTAAAAATCTTACTCTATTTCTAGTATGTACATGTATGACGTTTCATATGGGCACAATTTTAACTTTGGTTGGGATGAATACGCTTATTATAACTGGAATGAAAGTGAAGTGAGACAACCACATCAGGAGGAGAATGGTAGTTTAGAAAAGTTTATGTATAAGTTCATGACTTGTGTTGAAGAAAGATTTATTCAAAATCAAGAAGGATGTGTACAAATTGCTGAAGCCATTAAGAACCTAACAACGCAAGTAAGTCAAATAGTAAATATACTTTCAGAAAGCTCATTACATTATGATGGTGAATATATTAAGGAAACACCTGTAACGACCCGAACGGTCGTTCTGAGAGTTATAGCCCCGTTTCCCCCATTCCGGCTTCTTTATATGTTGTTCAAATGTGTTTTGTCGTATCGGGTTGGCAGGTTCTGGTCCAGAGTAGTTCCGGAGTGGAATGAGACACTTAGTATCTTATTTAGCGGTTAAGTTGGAAAAGTCAACCGGATGTTGACTTATGATTAAACATTCTCGGATTTGGGATTTTATAGTTTTCTTAGCTCCTTTGATTTTGGACTTAGGAACGTGTCCGAAATGTAATATGGAGGTCCGTCGTAGAATTGGGCTTGAATTGGCGAAATTGGAAATTTTGTGATTTCAGGTCGGCAGTGGAAAATTTTATATTGGAGTTGGAATGGAATTTTGAGAGTTGGAGTAGGTTCGTAGTGTCATGTTTGACGTGTGTGCAAAATTTGAGGTTATTCGATTGAGGTTTGGTAGGTTTCGGCGTCGTTTGTGGAATTTGGAAGTTTAGAAGTTCTTAGGCTTGAATTCGAGGTTAATTTGGTATTTTGTTGTTGTTTTGAGAGTTTCGTGTGTTCGACCAAGTTCATAAATTAATATATAGCTTGTTGGTGCCTTTGGTTGAGGTTCCATAAGCCTCAGGTGTGTTTGGGGTGAGTATTTGTCAAGTCCGGGAAATTTCGAAACTCAGGTATACTTCTGGTGTTTTGAATTCGCGGACCTCATTAGAATTTTGCAGACCGCGGTAGGATTTCGCGGACCGCAGTGGAGGCGGGTGCGGACCGCACAATTCTGGTCGCGAATAAGAGCTTGGATTTTTCACGGACCGCATAGTGGGGATCAGTGGGTGCACTATATAAACGGGCTTTAGGGCATTATTTCATATTTTGGACATAAGGAGCTCGGTTTGCGGCGATTGTTCGTGAGTTTTTCAGGAAATTCATCGGGGTAAGTGATTCTTACTCGGATTAGGTTAATATACATGAATATATCAATGATTTCATCATTTGATTAGTATTGTGAGGTGAAAATTTTGGGAAAATTGTAGAAACTTCATAAAATGAATCTTTGGGATTTGAATGTCGATTCGAAGTCGGATTTGGGCAAAACTAGTAAGGATGGACTCGTGAGTGAATGGGTGTTCGTAATTTGTGTCTTTTACCCGATTTCGAGTCGTGGGTTAGGTTTGAGCCTATTTCAGATTTAGGGTCTAACTTGATAGTTTTTCTTGTGGAATTCATTCCTTTAGCATAAATTCATGGTATTGTACTTGTTGTGAATAGATTCAGAGCATTTGGAGCCGAATCGAGAGGCAAGAGCATCGCGGGTTTGAGATTTTACCGGTTTGAGGTAAGTAATGATTGTAGATCTAGTGCCGAGGGTATGAAACCCCGGATTTCGTATCATTTTACTAATTTTAGGTGACGCACATGCTAGGTGACGAGCGTGTGGACGTGCACCGTTAGGGATTGTGACTTGGTCCGCCCCGTAGCAACTCTAGAGTTGCGTATTTTGTTGAAATTGTATAATATCTATGCCTTTTGGAAAGAGTTTCTATAAATTGGGTTGAATGCCATGTTTGGGCCTTGTGCTATTACTGTTTGGACCCTCAGGGGATTTTTTTTTCTATCCTCCCATTGTTTTCGATTTGAAATCCATACTCAGCCATGATTATACCTGTTTACTGCATAACTCGGTTTTATTACTCTGTTTTGATGCATATGAAAATTGTTTTGGGCTTAGTTCCCTGTTTTTACTAAAATGCCCGAGTGGCTTAAGAGGTTTATGACTGAGTGAGGCCAATGACTTGATTAGTGAGGATATCATATGGTATCGGGCTTCTCCCCGCAACATGTGTATTAGAGGCCAAGGGCTTGAGTGATTTACGCTATGATTTGGTTTGACATAGCGCTTGGGCTGAAGAAGTCCCTCCGGAGTCTGTACACACCCCCAATGAGTGTAGGTACCTATTGAGTGTGAGTTCCGAGTGATGAGTGACTGGGAGGCATGAGCGATGGTGAGGTATGCCCGAGGGGCTGTACGAGTGATTGTGAGGTATGCCCGAGGGGCTGTACGAGTGATTGTGAGGTATGCCTGAGGGGCTGTTTATGTGTGACTATGAGGCTTGCCCGAGGGGCTGTATATGAGTACTGTTTTTGCCCGAGGGGTTGTTTATGATTTCATTATTTCACTCTCTTTTGCATTGAGCCTCTATTGAAACTGTTGAAGAAATATTCATAAACGATTTTCCACCAAAACTGGATTTTTACGAGATGACTTGACTCAAATACTGATTTGAAAGCATGTTCTTTCACTTAGTCTTCATATTGTGATCTTTTTGTTTTTACTGCTCGTCACTACTGCTCAGCCTTTATTTATGGTTGTTACTTACTGAGTTGGCGTACTCACATTACCCCCTAAACCTTGCGTGCAGGTCCATGGGTTAATGGACGTACCAACGAGTGTTGATTTCATCTATCACGAATATATTTGGAGTTAGCAAGGTAGCTGCACGACAATCGGAGCCTTGCATTTCTCTCTCTTATCTTCCTATAGCGTTTTAGTAGATTTCTGGACTGTATTAGTCTTGGTATTGTTAGCCTGATATTGTAGACGCTCATGACTAGTGACACCCGATGCCGGGCCTTTATTTTCGTATTTTCTTTGAATTAGATTTCTTCTTTTTGAAAGTTTTATTGTTAAAAAGACTTGAAAGTTATTTTTAAAATGAAATATTGTGCTATTTCTAGTAAAGAGTCGGTTGGCCTAGTATCACGATAGGCGCCATCACGACTTGGTAGTTTGGGTCGTGAAAACACCCTATGAGAATGAGCCTACCCAAGAGGATGAGCATCTACAGAGAAAACTTCCCACTTTGCAAGAAGACCCTGATTCAATTGAGATGATTAAAGATGAGGCTTTGGTTGATTGTGAATCAATAACCGAAGATTTCAAACCGCCATCCATGTTTTCATATTTACAGCTTATACTGCAAGAGAATGAGAAACAAATGGTCTTGGACATGCCACATAAATATCCACATTACAGTTTCCTTTGTTTTTTTATTCTAACATTGATCATGTCGATTTTGTTTTTGGGGCTTTACAAGGATATGCATGGATATATCCTGTGAACGAATGCAGGAACAAGTTGAGGATCATCATGCAAGAATAAGTTACTGCTCAGAATAAGGCCAAGAAAGAAATAAAAAAGCGCATTTTGCAATTATTCGCAGAGTACTTTAGCCTAATGATCTCCATAAAGAATTACAAAAGAACAGAATGGAATGACCCGACCGGTCTTTTTGAGGATTTAAGCTCCGTTCGGTGGCGTGAGGGCATGATCAACTTCACATTGTGTATATCGACCTGCGTGCGTGGTTGGATTCAGTTACCGGATAATCCGGAGTCGAATTGGAAGGAAAATCTCAATATTTGAAGCTTAAGTGATGGAAGTTGACCGGAGGTTTGACTTTTGTGTAAACGGCCTCGAATGAGTTTTGGTTAATGTCAACATCTTTGTATGGAGATTTTAGACTTAGGCGCGCGCCCGAAATTAGTTTTGGAGGTCCGTAGAGTAATTTGAGGTAATTCGGCGAAAGTTGGAAATTGAAGAAGTTTGACCACAGTTAAATTTCTGGGATAGCGGGGTCGGAATGCGATTCCGAGAGTTGGAGAATCTTTGGGATGTTAATTGGGACTTGTCTGCAAATTTTCACGTCATTCGGGGTTGAATTGATAGGTTTCGACACTAGGTTTGATATTTGAAGACTTGAAAGTTCATAAATTCGAATTTTGGTTTGATTCGTCATTTCAGCGTTGTTTTATGTGATGTGACACCTCGAGCGAGTCTGTGTTAGGTTATATTACTTGTTTGTGTGATTAGACGGGGTCCCGGAGGCCTCGGGTGTGTTTCAGATGGGCTTCGGGTGAATTTTCTTCTATTCTTCACTACTGATTCTGACTTCTGGTTTTTCTTCTATGCGATCACATAGGCATACACGCGATCGCATATTGTTCTATGACCCGCCCAATTTTTACTCTTCACAATCGCATCATTCAATTCGCGATCGCATAGCACATATTTGGTCAGCAAACATTTCCTTCTATGCGATCGCACCATTCCACACGCGATCGCATAGCACATTTTTTGGTCAGTAAATATTTTCCTTCTATGCGATCGCATCAGTCCTTACGCGAACGCATATCACATTTTAGGCCAGTAATTATTTTCCTCTACGCGATCGCACTTAAACCCTCGTGATCGCAATGCTTAAAAATCTTGGCAGACAGATTATATTCCAAAATCGAAGGTTAGGCCATTTTTATCATTTTTTGACTTCTAGAGCTCAGTTCTTGGCGAATTTTGATGGGGCTTTGACAGGAATCGAATGGGTAAGTGTTATTCAACTATAATTGAATATATTCCATGATTTTATCTTCATTTTCATCATTTAATTTGTGTTTTGAGTTGAGGAAAATGTTGATTTTGGAAGAAGATTTCTAAAATGAAAAATCGTGATTTGAGGGACCAAATGGTATCGAAATTTGATAAAATTTGTATGATTGAACTCGTGTTGGAATGGGTATTCGGTTTTTGTAAATTTTATCGGTTTCCGGGTGCCGGTCCGGGGGTCGATTTTTATATTTTTGTAAAGATTGAAACTTTATTATTCAGAATAGTTCCTTATATGATTTATGTGTGTTTTGGAGTTGTTATAGTTGGATTTGAGCCGTCCGGAGGTCTTTTCGCCCGAGAAGTCCATTTTAGAGTACCGCGTTGTCGCCGTTGAGGTAAGTATCTTGTCTAACCTTGTGGGGGAACTACCCCTTAGGATTTGAGTCTTCTATACTGATTGTAGCACGTGTATGCGAGGTGACGAGTGCGTACTCAGACTTGTTTGTATAAATTTGGCCTTTTAGGATTCTTAGGTCCCTATATTCCCTGTGTATGAAGTTGTAATTGTTATACCTGATTTCCTGGTTGCTAATTCATTTCTTCCTGCTTAAATTAGAAATTACTTGCTTAGTTTTCCCTTGTTTCTTATCTGACCTTAATTGACTTTACCTCTTCTACCATCATGCTATATTTTCCTTCATAAACTGCCTACTTATCTAGAATTAGTGTAATCTCGCCCTATAACAGTTTAGCCGTAATTGGAATATCTGTACGTTGATATCAAGCATGACCGTGAGTCGTAATACTGTGATTTATATGATTTTCCTTTAAGTGATACTTAGGTTTAGTTTGATAATCATCCATGTTGATGGTATCTCCTTGGTGTGGCCTATTACTGAGCATTGTTCAAGCTGAGTGTTATTCTGTGAAGCTATTTGTTTAAGCGATATTGGTTATAGCTGTTTTCCCTCACCGGGATGATTTGGTTTCTTTTTTTTTGTTGTGAACTTGAATATTGAGAATGGTTGCTATATTTGCTTTGTTTTTAACCCATTACATTGTTTCTCTTTGTGCTTGGAATTCCATTCAATGGATACTTCTTATGAGTGAGTTTTACCATTCTCGTGATTTAAGTTCTTGTATTGATTTGCTCGTCGCATTTGGCATTTCTGTCTTTTGTTGCTTTGTGCTTGTTGTGGTAATGTGAGATGTTCTGTCTTTTTCTAGTTGTTCTCTCTGTTGGCTGCATTACATATTTAAATTGGGACTACAGACGTATTCCGGAAGCTTTCCCCCTGTACTGCATTGCATATTTAAATTGGGACTACAGACGTATTCCGGAAGCTTTCCCCCTGTACTGCATTGCATATTTAAATTGGGACTACAGACGTATTCTGGGAGCTTTCCCCATGTACTGCATATTTACTTTGGGACTACAGACGTATTCCAGGAGATCCCCTAGTACTGCATCTTTATTTTGGGACTACAGACGTTTTTTGGGAGATCCCCCTGTATTGCATGACTGATTCTGAACTACAAGACGGAATCCCGGTTAATTTATATTGAAGAAAACTATGTCTAAAAGACAATTATTGAAAAGTAATATTTAAAAGCATTTACCTTGAAGGAAACTATGTTTGCAAGGTTATTATTTTCAAAAGGTATGTCTGTAAAACATCTATATTGAAGGAAATTATGTTTGGAAAACATTTATTGGAAAGGTACATTTGAAAAGCTTTTATTGAAAGGAATTACGTTTGAGGATTTCGTTTTGTAAAGTATATTTATATATCTTTGGAGGAAGTATATTTCAAAGGGAATTTTCCAACTGAAATGATTATATTTTTTTAAAGCTTTCAATACAAACTTGTGATTGAAAGGTTTCACTTGAAGATTTGACAAGTTTATTTGAGTGTGACATGTAGACACTTAATGGATTGAAGATTCAAGCCGAGTATAAAGAAGTGTAATATTGTTTATTTGAGAATTTATGCCTGGAAGGCGTTCAGTTCATTTTGTTGTGGATTGTGGGGTGTTTGTCCCGGCTATAATGTTTGTTCTTGCATGTTATGAGAAGAAGTGGGTTATTATGGACCTAGGTAAGGCTATCCGCCTAGTTCAGTGCGAGCAGAATCAACTTGAAGTGTGTGAATGGATTTAAATAGGATTATGGGTGAGTCAGATGTGTTCATTTTAGTATAGCGATCCTCAAGGAGGGGTATTGTAATATTGGATGTTGTTCCATCTTCGTCCATTTCATGTAATATTATGATTGTGCCGCGTGAGTTGTGAAACGGCTTGATAATTTTCTATGTGTTGAGTTTCCGCGTAGTGATGATGTTATGTGAGCAGAAGAGCTCTTGAGATTCAGAGTATACATATATCGCACCTTAGTTGCGTTTGAGTTTTGTAGCGCATGGCTCTATCAGTCTCCCTAGGATGGTATTATGCACTTAGCGTACTGGTAACTGATATTCGATATTTAGTGGTATGAGAAATTTAGCTCCTGTGTATCTCCTTGTGTATATTTCATGTGTGGATCGGGTGGCACGCCGCCACGGGTATGTTATTTGGATCGGGTTGCACGCCGCAACAGTGTGATGTTGAGTAAGGTTCCTATATTTATTTTTCTTGTGCTTTGCTTCCTATTTTCTAAGGAAAGTTCATATTAGTTGCGTGAGTGGATTAGTCCCTCCCTGAGTCATTTCCTTAAGTATCATGTTCGAGTTGTGGCATATTGGCGCATTGTGGCATCGTGTGAGACTGTTGGTTATGTCTGGGGTGATTTGTTGTCTGAGCAGTTCATACTGGGTGAGACGAGATTATTGGATCAGGGATCAGTGCGATAAGATCATGTGAAGTACATTAAAAATAAATACCATTATTTGGTTCATAATGAGGTGATGATTCTTGTCAGGGGGAGAGGTTCAATGATTTGTTAACTCTGTAGTTGGTTATGAATTTCTACACATCTCCTCCGTGGTGGTGGTATCATTAGCATTATAGCAGGACTTATATATATATCATACGGTTCATTGGGGGTATCAGATTCGTGAAATTTTGGCTATTAAGGTTCAGGGAATGTCATTGTGGTTAAATGATAAATTATGCGGTGCATGGTGATAATTAAGAAAAGGTATGCATTCATGTTCTGGTACATCGTGTGGTAGTTGATACGGTGTTCATATATTGGAAACAGGTATGGAAGAGGATTTCGGATGTTGAAAACCTGGTTCTCAGTCCCATTTGCCTAAATAAAAGAGGATATCTTAAGAGTTGTTCGATAAAGTGTACTCAACTAGGTTGTGGTAGCACGGGTAGGTGCACGAGGCGTTAAATAGTTTCGATAACTCTAGAGCAGTTCTTAGCACGTTCGAGGACGTACGTATGTTTAAGTGGGAGAGAATGTAATGACCGGGCCGGTCGTTTTGAGCTCTAGCTCGTCGTTCGGAAGTTTGAGGCCGTGAGCAGCTTCGTATTAGGTATTATGACTCGTAGTCGTGGTCGTAATTGAATTTCGGGAAGTTTGGAGTCAATTTGGAAAGAAAATTCTCATTTCGGAAGCTTTAAGTTGGAAGAATTGACTAAGATTGGATTTTTGAGTAAACGACCTCAGAATAAGGGTTTGAAGGTTCCAGTAGGTTCATATGATGATTTCGGGCTTTGGCGTATTTTCGGAATGGGTTTTGGATGATCCCGGGAGCGTTTCGGCGCATATTATAGAAGTCAACATTTTAGAAGAAACTTCATAAGTCTGGGTTGAAGTGCATTTCAGTGATATTGATGTCTGTTTGGGATTCCGAGTCTGGAAATAACTCTGTATGGTGATTCTGGAGTTGGGAGCGCGATCAGAAGTGAACTCGGAGGTTCGTAGGTCATTTTGAAGTCATTTGGCTAAAGATAGAAATTTGAAGGTTTTTCATAAATCCGGCCGGAAGTGGAAATTTTGATATCGGGGTTGGAATGTGATTCCAAAAGTTGGAGCAGGTCCGCGATGTTGAATGTGACTTGTGTGCAAAATTTGGGGTCAATCGGACGTGATTTGATAGGTTTCGACATCGGATGTAGAAGTTTGAAATTTCATAGTTCTTAAAGCTTGACTTGGAGAGTGATTCGTGGTTTCGGTGTTGTTTGATGTGATTTCAAGGCTCGACTAAGTTCGAGTGAGGTACTGGTTGGTAGGTTTGGTTGAGGTCCCAGGGGCCTCGGGCGTGTTTCGGATGCTCAACGGGTCGATTCTTGCCTTGTGAGGATTGCTGGTTTTCTGGTGTGAGAGCAACAGATATTTACTCAATGCGATCACATGAGATGGTCCGCGATTTCATAGTACAATTCAGGAGGCTGCTGGATTTTGGCTTATGCGATCGCAGGTAAGGGTATGCGATCGCATAATGCAATGGGAGGCTAATGGTTCTTGGCTTATGCGATCGCATCCGGAGGAACGCAAACACACAGAAGAGGAAAATATGGGGGCTACTGTTTTGGCCTATGAAAACGCAGGTATGGGGTTGCAATCGCATAGAGGAAATGAAGGAGGCAGCAAGTTTGGCCTATGCTATCGCGAAGACTTTCATGCGATCACATAGAGGGGTCAGCACTGGGCAGTGCAGTTTTTCAAAAACGAGATTTTGGCCTATTCTTTCATTCTTTCATTTGGTAAGGGCGATTTTGGAGAGCTTCTATAAAGACCCGTAAAATTTCTTGCTTAAAATAATGCCCGAATAAGTCCCCGAGTTGTTATCTCTGTGGAAATTTTTAAAACGGACCTTGATTTTTGTAAAAGTACCCCGGGATTTGAAAGAACTTAATTTTTCCAGAAATTTGGGTGTTATGCGACGCACTATGAGATCGCATAACGTGTATGCGGACCGCATAGTGGTCGCATACACGGGCAGATCACTGCCCAACTCAAGGGGTGATATGCGACGCACAATGCGATCGCATAACGTGTATGCGGTCCGCATAGTGGTCGCATACATGGGCAGATCACTGCCCAACTGAAGGGGTGTTATGCGACGCACAATGCGATCGCATAACATGTATGCGGACCTCATATTGGTCGCATACTCGGGCAAAATGTTTTCAAAATTTGGCCCACTTGGTGGCCATTCTGCGGTCCAATATGCGGACCACATGTCAAGAATGCGATCGCATTCCTGACCGCATATTCGACACGATCTTTTAATTTTCTAAGTTTTTATACCCGGCCCCAGTTTCATTTAAGCCCTGCCCCCTTTCATTTTAACTGGTTTCTGAACAAAATAGAGAGAAGTGAGAGTGGGTTCTAGAGAGAGAAGTCCTCATCTTCCCCAAATTGGTCCTCCATCTCTACCCAGGCCTGGAAGTTTATCAAGTAGTAGTCATCTTCTTCATCATAAGAGGTAAGCCTTCACCCTATTTTCTCAAATTCCAGGGATTTAACTAAGAATAAAACACATATAGGTTGGTTCTTAGGGATGAAAAGTTGGGACCTTGCATGCATGTGAATAATCTTCCATAACCTAGTAAAGGGAAGCAAGTAGAGTAATCTTTCACTAAAAACAAAGGGGTTTAGTCAATCTAAGGGATCACATAGTGTTTGATAAAATGCTCAAATGAACTCGAGACTCCTAATTCTAAGGTAAATAGTTTGCATTGTGAACTAGATTGACGGTGCTAGGCGGTTCGGTGAATTGCAATAGAAATTATAAAAAAAAGGAGACTCGACTCCAGGTATGTATGGTTAACTTTAATCTTTGTAAAATCACTTGCGGTGTTCGAGCATACGGTACGTGTATTGTTATGAATATGTGCAACTGGTTGTCCGAATTATGTTGAGGCGTGAAGTGTATTACTTGTCTGTCTTTAGTTGATCACCACACGACCATGCTTTGTTAAACGATGCTAGGAGGATAATGAATCCAAGAGTATGAATGTATATGCTAAAGGCTATGTAAAGAAACTGTATTCTTATTGCTGAAGTGTTCTGTGATTGAACTGTGATTTGTCATCGTTGATATGAGATGTGATTGCTTGGTGGGGTCGTGTTGCGCGCCGCAAGAGGGGAGATAAGGGTGATATATGAGAAGTGATAAGGGTGTGATTGTGATTGTCAGGTGGGATTGGGTTGCACGCCGCAACAGTTGTCAGGTAGGATCGGGTTGCACGCCGCAACATAAACACAACAAATGATTGTGATTGTCAGGTAGGATCGGGTTGCGGGCCGCAACAGAAGAAATAAGGCTGAAATCTGAGAAGGGACAAGGGTGGAATTGAGATTGTGATTATGATGAAGTGAAAATTGTGGAACTTCCATTGTGTATCTTTCTATGTCTTGTGTGGTGATTGTGTGACTCTCTGTCTGTCTCTTGCCTGTGCATTATTGAGTTTACCTAGAGTAAAGTTTGTTCATACATACCAGTACAATTCAAATGTACTAACGTCCCTTTGCCGAGGATGCTACATTCTTGTGATGATTGTAGGTGGTTCTATAGCAGGTACTCCAGCCCACCGACAGTAGTGCCTCCTTTACGTCCTATCAACTGATTTGGTGAGCCCCTCTCCTCTCGGGGCCCAGTGTGGTTCATGGCACCTTTTCTTCCGAATTTGCATATTGGTACTTGTGTAAGGTATAGCATGAGCCTTGTTACCGGCAAGTATTATATATAACTCCTTCGTACTCTTAGAGGCTCCGTAGACAGGAAGTGTGGGATATGTACTTATGTATTTTGGGCAGTATGACTTGTAGACCACGTAAAGTAAAACTGTGTGTTAGGTATATTTTGTAAGTATTGTACTACATGTTGGTAATGGCAGAATTCTATGGTTTAATTTCAAATTGTAAGAATGCGTCTTAATTGTAACTGAATAATGTACATCGGAAATTCCGGGGTAATACGTGGGAAGGAAAAAGAAATCCAGGTCTTCTTGACTGGGGCTACCCGGTCGAGTGCCGGTCGTGTCCCTTGGTTTTGGGGCGTGACAAACTTGGTATCAGAGCCTAAGGTTTTAAAAGAGTCCTAGGATATCTCGGAGCCGTGTATAGTAGAGCCCTTCTTATCGGTGTGTTGTCGACCACATCTATAATTAGGGGGCTACACGGACATTTATGAAATTACTCTTTTCATTGTTATTCTATATCGTGCGGTGAGGTGGAGAGTGAAAATGTCCTTGTCTAATTCGTGCTTTGTTCCGAAATCTTTCAGTAATGGCACCAAAGAAGAGAGCTCGACTCGTCCTTGAGGCCAATGCCACCCCAAGTGTGAATGTGAATCATGTACCTAGTAGTGCGGTTGAGAGTGACTCCCCGACCTTGAATTTGCCGGACCCTTCTATTCCGGATCAAAGCATTCCTGTTCCTACGATGGCGGAGGGTGCTGCCATCCCTCCCGCTGACATTCCTGATCCCTCTACGGTTCCAGCTTCCGGTCCCGGTACGTCCGAGGGGGACCTCAGAGGAGCTATTCATATGTTAACTCAGTTGGTGGCCGCCCAGGCCCAAAGATCTCATGCTACCCATGCGTCCTCCAGCGGACAGGGAGATTCCGCTGGCTCCAGAGTCAACCAGTTTCTGCGGTTGGCCCCTCTAGAATTCTCAGGTACGGATCCAGAGGCCGATCCACAGGATGTTCTTGATGAGATGTGCAAGACCCTTCGGGTGATGAAGGCTACAGGGACAGAGGGGGTTGAGTTAGCTTCGTACAGACTGAGGGGAGCAGCATATTCCTGGTTCGAGATGTGGGAGGGTTCCTGTGGAAAGGGAAGTCCTACGGCTAGATGGAGCGAGTTCGTAGATGCGTTCATGGATCACTTTTTGCCTGCCGAGACTGTGGCAGCCCGTGAACTGAGTTTGAGGTCCTTAAGCAGGGTAGTATGAGTGTTTGGGAGTACCACATGGAGTTTGTAAGGTTGTCCAAGTATGCTCCCCAGTTGGTGTCGACCATGGATGCTCGAGTTCGACGATTTGTTCAGGGTCTTAGTCCTTTGGTTGTGAATGAGGCTGCTACAACGACTTTGCACTCAGACATGAATTATGGGAAGATTGTGGGATTCGCCTAGGCTACGGAGGCTAGAAAGTTGAAGATACGGGCAGACAGAGAGAGTAGCAGCAGAGCCCGGTCGGTGGGTCACTCAGGGAGCGCAGTTTCAGGGGGGAGACCAGTTCAGGGGAGGGGNCGGAGGCTAGAAAGTTGAAGATACGGGCAGACAGAGAGAGTAGCACCAGGGCCCGGTCGGTGGGTCACTCAAGGAGAGCAGTTTCAGGGGGGAGACCAGTTCAGGGGAGGGGACCATCAGGGCCATCCCAGTTTGATGCACAGTCTTCAGCCAGTGCACCGCCATCCGTGCACCGTTATCAGACGAATAGCCATTGGAGATCAGGATCCGACAGCAGGAGACCTTACAGTCAGGTCGTCCCGGAGGAAGTTTCCAGCAGCAGGGGAGGGCCCTGTGACCTCAGTGCGGAGGGTTCCATACTGAGGCCTCTTATTTAGATCGCCCGATATGCTATAGGTGTGGGGTGAGGGGTCATTTTCAGTGGGATTGCCGTGCGCCCAGCCAGGGCATGGGTAGGGGGTTTGCCCAATCATCCGGTTCTTTAGCCGCCACATCTTCAGTGCGTCCTCCAGCTCCAACAGGACGTGTTGTAATTAGGGGTGGGGCTCGTGGTATAGGCGGACCCAGCCAATTCTATGCGTTGAGTGGTCGCCAGAACGCGGAGGCTTCTCCAGATGTTGTCACAGGTATTCTGAATGTTCAAGCACTTGATTGCTATGCTTTTATTGATCCGGGGTCCTCCTTGTCCTATGTTACCCCGTTTATTGCTTCAAGTTTTGGGATAGAACCCGAAAAACTTCATGAGCCGTTCGCTGTATCAACTTCGGTTGGTGATTCTATTACAGTAGCGCAAGTCTATAAGAATTGTGTTGTCACGGTATGTGGTCGCATTACCACGGTCGATCTTATTGAGCTTGAGATGGTACATTTTGATATTATTATGGGAATGGACTGGCTTTATTCGTGCTTTGTTAAGCTTGACTGAGGAACGAGAGTCATGAGACTCGAGTTTCCTAATGAGTCGGTTATTGAGTGGAAGAGGAATGGTGTGGTGCCGAAAGGTAGGTTTATCTCCTGCCTTAAGGCCTCGAAGATGATTAAGAAGGGGTGTATCTATCATTTGGTCCAGGTCGCAGACACCGCTTCAGAAGTGTCGGCCCCCGAGTCCGTGTCAGTTGTGGATGAGTTTCTTGAAGTATTTCTGGATGAGCTTCCAGGGATTCCGCCAGATAGAGATTGATTTTGGGATTGATGTACTACCAGATACGCAACCAATATCTATCCCACCATACAGAATGGCGCCAATAGAGTTAAGGGAGTTAAAGGAGCAGTTGAAGGATTTATTAGATAAAGGGTTCATTCGGCCGAGTATGTCGCCGTGGGGTGCTTCGGTTATTTTTGTTAGAAAGAAGGATGGGTCGCTTCGGATGTGTATTGATTATCGGCAGCTTAACAAAGTCACTATCAAAAACAAGTATCCATTGCCTCGAATAGATGATTTGTTTGATATATTGCAAGGTGCAAGGTTCTTCTCCAGAATTGATTTACGGTCTGGGTATCATCAGTTGAAGATCAGGGGGCAGGATATTCCTAAGACCGCCTTCAGGACTCGTTATGGTCATTTTGAATTTCTGGTAATGTCCTTTTGGGCTGACCAATGCTCCATCAACTTTTATGGATCTTATGAATCAGATTTTCAAGCCATTTCTAGACTCCTTCGTGATTGTTTTTATTGATGACATCCTTGTCTACTCGCGTAATCGGGAAGATCATGATAATAACCTTAGAGTAGTCTTGCAGACTCTTCATCATCACCACCTGTATGCTAGATTTTCGAAATGTGAGTTTTTGCTAGAATCAGTCGCGTTTTTGGGTCATGTTGTTTCCAGAGAAGGGATTCAGGTTGATCCCCAAAAGATCGCAGTAGTGAAAAATTAGTCTAGACCAACGACCCTGACGGAGGTTCGCAATTTCTTGGGTCTAGCTGGGTATTATCGGAGGTTTGTGGAGGGATTCTCTACCCTCGCCTCCCCATTGACTAAATTGGCGCAGAAAGTAGTGAAGTTCCAGTGGTCCGACGCTTGTGGGAAAAGTTTTCAGGAATTGAAATCGAGATTGACTTCGGCACCGGTATTGACCTTGCCAGAAGGTATAGAGGGATTTGTGGTTTATTGTGATGCTTCAAGGGTTGGTTTGGGGTGTGTGTTGATGCAACATGGGAAGTTCATAGCGTATGCTTCAAGGAAACTCAAGAATCACGAGAAGAATTATCCAACGCATGATTTTGAGCTCGCGACTGTGGTGTTTGCATTAAAAATTTGGCGGCATTATCTTTATGGAGTCCACGTGGATGTGTTCTCAGACCACAAGAGTCTTCAGTATTTATTCAAGCAGAAGGAACTGAATCTAAGGCAGCGGAGGTGGTTAGAATTGCTTAAGGATTATGATATGAACATCTTGTACCATCCAGGAAAGGCGAATGTGGTGGCCGACGCTCTCAGTCGGAAGTCTATGGGTAGTTTGGCTCATTTGGAAGCGGATCAGAGGCCCTTGGCTCAGGAGGTTTATCAATTGGCCAGTTTGGGGGTTTGTCTTTCGACCTCAGGCGAAGGGGAAGTTATGGTGCATAATGGGGCAGAATCGTCACTTGTAGCGGAAGTCAAGGAGAAGCAGTTTATTGATCCAGCATTGGCACAGTTAAAGGAGGCAGTTCTGAATAGCAAGATTTTGTCCCTTTAACTCGGCAGCAATGATGGAGTGTTGCAATGTCAAGGTAGGCTATGTGTTCCATACGTAGATAATCTTCAGGGAAGGGTAATGGCGGAGGCTCATAGCTCCCGGTATTCTGTGCACCTAGGTTCTACGAAAATGTATCATGATCTCCAGGAAATTTATTGGTGGAGTGATATGAAGAGGGATATGGCGGACCATGTATTCAAATGTTCGAATTGTCAACAGGTGAAGGTCGAGCATCAGAGGCCTGGTGGATTAACCCAGCTTGTGGAAATACCGACGTGGAAGTGGGAAATGATTAATATGGATTTCGTGGTAGGGTTACCTTGCACTCAGCGCAAGTTCGACTCGATTTGGGTGATAGTGGATCGACTCACGAAATCAGCTCACTTTTTGCCAGTCAAGTCCACCCACACAGCAGAACGGTATGCCCAATTGTATATCAAGGAGGTAGTTAGACTTCATGGCACTCCAGTTTCTATTATCTCAGATCGAGGGGCCCAGTTTACAGCTAATTTTTGGCAGAAATTTCAGCAAGGTTTGGGTACTCAGGTAAATCTCAGCACGGCTTTCCATCCACCGACTGACGGTCATGCAAAGCTGACTATTCAGACGCTCGAGGATATGTTACGGGCTTGTGTTTTAGACTTCAAGGGTAATTGGGATGATCATTTGCCGCTTGTCGAGTTTGCTTATAATAACAGCTTCCATGCTAGTATCTGAATGGCCCCGTTTGAGGCATTGTACGGAGGGAAGGGTAGATCTCCGATCGGATGGTTCGAGGTTGATGAAGCAGAATTGTTAGGACCAGATCTTGTGCACCAAGCTATGGAAAAGGTTAGAGTCATTCAAGAGATGATGAAAACTGCTCAGAGTCGTCAAAAATCCTATGCGGACGTTCGTCGAAGAGAATTGGAGTTTCGGGTAGATGATTGGGTGTTCTTAAAGGTGTCCCCCATGAAGGGAGTGATGCGGTTTGGGAAGAAAGGGAAGTTAAGCCCTAGGTACGTCGGGCCATATCAGATTGCTCAAAGGATAGGACGGGTGGCTTATAGGTTAGAATTGCCCCATGAAATGTCATTAGTCCACCTAGTGTTCCATGTGTCTATGTTGAAGAAAGTGGTTGGAGATCGATCCGCCATCGTGCCTGTTGGGACTATTGAGGTTAATGAAGAGCTATCATACGAAGAGGCTCCGGTTGCTATTCTTGATAGGCAAGTCCGTAGATTGAGAAACAAAGAGATTGCTTCTGTTAAAGTGTTGTGGTGAAGTCAACAAGTCGAGGAAGCCACGTGGGAAACAGAGAAAGAAATGAAAGAAAAATACCCCCATATGTTTGAGCAAGTGTAGTAGTGATCGTGCAAATTATGGTTCTAAGGCAATTTGATGTTGTACTCAGATTCGTGCAAAGGCACCCCATTTTTTCTTTCCTCTCCTAATTGCCTTATTGTTGTAACTTTCCAATGCGTGCTAAAACTGTATACAAAGTTGTTAAATAGGTGGTGTGCCACCTTTAAGGCAAATAAAAGCTTCGTGAAACAAATGTGCTAAGTAAGTGATTAATGGTAGTGTAGATAGGTAATAGTTAAAAGAATTGTCTATGATCTAGTGAGGTGATTGAACTGTATGGGGTGCACTGAAATGGCCCAAAGTTATGTGCAAATTATGTGCCACTAATTGAATCTTATGCCAATTTGTGAAGAGAAGAGGATGAGCTATATGTATTTGTCATGGTAATTGGATATGTTCAAGTGTTGAGGTAATGAATGGTATACCAGTTGTAGGGATAACAAAAATTGTGTAATGATGCTTGGAAATGTGTTTCGGGGGCTCTCTGTCAGGTGGATAGGTCTAAATACAAAGGAGACTCTGGCGAATTTTTTTGAAAATACTTGAGTTAGTGTAAATTGGGAAGTTTGCATATCATGTTTTCCAAAAACCAAATGATTTCCAAAATCCTCATTCGAGGACGAATGATTTTTAAGGGGAGGGGGGAGGAGAATGTAAAGACTCGTAAAATTTCTTGCTTAAAATAATGCCCGAATAAGTCCCCGAGTTGTTATCTCTGTGGAAATTCTTCAAACGAACCTTGATTTTTGTAAAAGTACCCCGGGATTTGAAAGAACTTAATTTTTCTAGAAATTTGGGTGTTATGTAACGCACTATGCGATCACATAACGTGTATGCGGACCGCATAGTGGTCGCATACACGGGCAGATCACTTCCAAACTGAAGGGGTGTTATGCGACGCACAATGCGATCGCATAACGTGTATGCAGACCGTATAGTGGCCGCATACACGGGAAGATCACTGCCCAACTGAAGGGGTGTTATGCGACGCACAATGCGATCGCATAACGTGTATGCGGACCGCATAGTGGTCGCATACTCGGGCAGAATGTTTTCAAAATTTGGCCTACCTGGGGCCATTCTGCAGTCCAATATGCGGACCACATGTCAGGAATGCGATCGCATTCCTGACCGCATATTTGACATGGTCTTTTAATTTTCTAAGTTTTTATACCCAACCCCAATTTCATTTAAACCCTGCCCCCTTTCATTTTAACTGGTTTCTGAATAAAATAGAGAGAAGTGAGAGTGTGTTCTAGAGAGAGAAGTCCTCATCTTCCCCAAATTGGTCCTCCATCTCTACCCAGGCCTGGAAGTTTATCAAGTAGTAGTCATCTTCTTCATCATAAGAGGTAAGCCTTCACCCTATTTTCTCAAATTCCAGGGATTTAACTAAGAATAAAACACACATAGGTTGGTTCTTAGGGATGAATTGGGACCTTGCATGCATGTGAATAATCTTCCATAACCTAGCAAAAGGAAGCAAGTAGAGTAATCTTTCACTAAAAAAAAGGGGTTTAGTCAATCTAAGGGATCACATAGTGTTTGATAAAATGCTCAAATGAACTCGAGACTCCTAATTTTAAGGTAAATAGTTTGCATTGTGAACTAGAGTGACGGTGCTAGGCGGTTCGGTGAATTGCAATAGAAATTTAAAAAAAAAGGAAACTTGACTCCAGATATGTATGGCTAACTTTAATCTTTGTAAAATCACTTGTGGTGTTCAAGCATACGGTACGTGTATTGTTATGAATATGTGCAACTGGTTGTCCGAATTATGTTGAGGCGTGAAGTGTATTACTTGTCTGTCTTTAGTTGATCACCACACTACCATGCTTTGTAAAACGGTGCTAGGAGGATAATGAATCCAAGAGTATAAATGTATATGCTAAAGGCTATGTAAAGAAACTGTATTCTTATTGCTGAAGTGTTCTGTGATTGAACTGTGATTTGTCATCGTTGATATGAGATGTGATTGCTTGGTGGGATCGGGTTGCGCGCCGCAACATGGGAGATAAGGGTGATATATGAGAAGTGATAAGGGTGTGATTGTGATTGTCAGGTGGGATCGGGTTGCACGCCCAACAGTTGTCAGGTGGGATCGGATTGCACGCCGCAATAGTTGTCAGGTGGGATCAGGTATCACGCTGCAACAGAAACACAACAAATGATTGTGATTGTCAGGTGGGATCGGGTTGCACGCCACAATAGAAGAAATAAGGATGAAATCTGAGAAGGGACAAGGGTGGAATTGAGATTGTGATTATGATGAAGTGAAAATTGTGGAACTTCCATTGTGTATATTTCTATGTCTTGTGCGGTGATTGTGTGACTCTCTGTCTGTATCTTGCTTGTGCATTATTGAGCTTACTTAGAGTAAAGTTTGTTCATACATACCAGTACAATTCAAATGTACTGACGTCCCTTTGCCGGGGACGCTACATTCTTGTGATGATTGTAGGTGGTTCTATAGCAGGTACTCTAGCCCACCGACAGTAGTGCCTCCTCTACGTCCTATCAGCTGATTTGGTGAGCCCCTCTCCTCTCGAGGGCCCAGTGTGGTTCATGCCACCTTTTCTTTCGGATTTTCATTTTGGTACTTGTGTAAGGTACAGACGGAGCCTTGTTACCGACAAGTATTATATATAACTCATTCGTACTCTTAGAGGCTCCGTAGACAGGAAGTGTGGGTTATTTACTTATGTATTCTAGGCAGTATGACTTGTAGACCACGTAAAGTAAAACTGTGTGTTAGGTATATTTTGTAAGTATTGTACTACATGTTGGTAATGGCAGAATTCTATGGTTTAATTTCAAATTGTAAGAATGCGTCTTAATTGTAACTGAATAATGTACATCGGAAATTCCGGGGTAATACGTGGGAAGGAAAAAGAAATCCATGTTTTCTTGACTGGGACTACCCGGTCGAGTGCCGGTCGTGTCCCTTGGTTTTGGGGCGTGACAACTTCAAGAGGATATTTTCATCAAGAAACACTAGGTTAGTGATTCCTTCCCACTTTTGAGTTAAATATGTGATCTTACATGGATTTAGACATGGAAGTTAGTAGAAATCTTGGGGGTTTGGTGGGAAGACCTAGAATTGGTATTTTCAGATTTTTACCACGAATTTGGACATGGAATTGAGAGAAAATCATATATTTGAGTTTGTGAGGTCATGGGTAATCATTATCTTCGAAAAATTTAGGAATCCGGGCACGTGGGCAATATCGTCAACTTTCCGAACGAGGTTAGGAATTTATATAAACTGAATGGTTATGTGTATTAGAGTATATTTTCATTGGTTTGCCAGTTATTTGGATAGTTTTGGGCGTTGTGCATCAATTTGAGTCGTCGGAAGGGCTTGGAGGCCGGTTATAAATCTTCGGAGCGAGGTAAGTCTCCTTTATAACCTTGTGAGGGGGAATTGTCCCCATAGGTGAAATAATTAAATATGTGCTACTATTTGTGGGGGCTACGTACCCACGAGGTAATGGGAGTCCGTGTGTAGCTAATTTTATGCTTATGTCCGGGTATTCTAGGACCCACAACATGCTTTACTTGCCGTGCTTGTAACCTTATTGATGAAATTAAAAATGATTAAATCTTATCGAACTTGGCAAATGAATTTCTAGAAAAGATTTATATATTATGTTCGTGACCATTAAAAGAGAACTTTTTCATTCCTTGGATAATTGCTTTTCCCGATATAGTCGGGGTGGATTGTTAATATGTGTATGTTTATGTGTGCCCGCTTCACAATTGATATTCCACGAGCGGGTGATTTCTTCCACTTCTCTCATGGGAGCGGGTCGTACGCCACGACAGGTTAATAGATGCATCTATGGTTCGGCCGTTCGACCCTTCGGCAATGCACATTTACTTATTGTTGGTTC
Source organism: Nicotiana undulata (assembly GCA_005239495.1). NCBI lineage: Eukaryota > Viridiplantae > Streptophyta > Magnoliopsida > Solanales > Solanaceae > Nicotiana > Nicotiana undulata. The sequence goes on from ML271108.1 coordinate 74,103, forward strand.
AGACCGTTCGACCCTCGGCATTTCCTGCACATGATATTTGCTAAATACCATATGTGATTTGGACTGTTGAATTGCCTCAAGATGTAAACTGCTAAATGAAATGACGGAAACTAGGAATTTTAAATTTATGGAAAAAGTTGTTCCTTCCTGTTATTATTTGTTATTTGATTTTACTACCCATGTTTGATACCACACTTTCAATATATTGAATTGACCTCTAGCAAGTGTCAAAGTCGACCTCTCGTCACTACCTCTTCGAGGTTAGGCGGGATACTTACTGAGTACATGTTGTTTTCGTACTCATGCTACACTTGCTGTGCATTTTTATTGCACAGGTACATTAATAGCTAGTGGCTCTGCTTGACGCAGTGATGTGGCTGACTTGGAGACTTAGACGAGTTGAGCCACCCGGAGACGACCCGCAGCCGGCAGAGTCTCTCTCTAAGATGTATCGTATTTTATTTTAAATTCCTTGTCCAGTTTGTACTCCGAACACGTATTGTAGTATATGTATAATTCTTAGAAATTTTCTCATGCACTTGTGACACCAAGTTATGGGATGTATTTTTATTAAAATGGATTGTTAAACTGTAGTATTTACTTAATAGATTTTTATCGACTATTATTATGTAATGAAGCGAAAAGTAACGATTTTCCAAATACTAAAACAGAAATTTAATTTAACTAGTTAATGATTGCCTTGCCTGACAGTGGTGTCCGGTTCCGTCACGACCTTAATGGATTTTGGGTCGTGACATATATACCCCTAACCCCCATCTTAGCTCTCTGTGAATTCGACCCCGACTCTTAGTTGGGTCATATTATTGCAAACGACTATTTCTTATCTCTATTGAGGAGTGCAATTGGACGCGATCATTGAACAATATCACAAATCTGCCATTTGCTTTAAATGTGGTGGAAATCATATATGTGTTGACTATATATAAGATAAGTATTCCTCTTGAAAAATCTTACTCTATTTCTAGTATGTACATGTGTGACGTTTCATATGGGCACAATTTTAACTTTGGTTGGGATGAATACCCTTATTATAACTGGAATGAAAGCGAAGTGAGACAACCACATCAGGAGGAGAATGGTAGTTTAGAAAAGCTTATGTATAAGTTCATGACTTGTGTTGAAGAAAGATTTATTCAAAATCAAGAAGGACGTGTACAAATTGCTAAAGCCATTAAGAACCTAACAATGCAAGTAAGTCAAATAGTAAATATACTTTCTGAAAGCTCATTATACTATGATGGTGAATATATGAAGGAAACCTCTGTAACGACCCGGCCGGTCGTTCCGAGAGTTGTAGCCCTGTTTCCCCCATTCCGGCTTCTTTATATGTTGTTCAAATGTGTTTTGTCGTATCGGGTTGGCAGGTTCTGGTCCGGAGTAGTTCCGGAGTGGAATGAGACACTTAGTCTCTTATTTAGCGGTTAAGTTGGAAAAGTAAACCAGATATTGACTTATGAGTAAACATTCTCGGATTTGGGTTTTTATAATTTTCTTAGCTTCGTTGATTTTGGACTTAGGAACGTGTCCGAAATGTAATTTGGAGGTCCGTGGTAGAATTGGGCTTGAATTGGCGAAATTGGAAATTTTGTGATTTCTGGTCAGAGTGGAAAATTTTATATCGGAGTTGGAATGGAATTTTGAGAGTTGGAGTAGGTTCGTAGTGTCATGTTTGATGTGTGTGCAAAATTTGTGGTTATTTGATTGAGGTTTGGTAGGTTTCGGCGTCATTTGCGGAATTTGGAAGTTTAGAAGTTCTTAGGCTTGAATCCGAGGTTAATATGGTATTTTGTTGTTGTTTTGAGAGTTTCGTGTGTTCGACCAAGTTCATAAATTGATATATAGCTTGTTGGTGCCTTTGGTTGAGGTTCCAGAGGCCTCAGGTGTGTTGGGGGTGAGTTTTGGTCAAGTTCGGGCATTTCCGTAACTCGGGTATGCTTCTTGTGTTTTGAATTCGCGAACCTCACTAGAATTTTGCATACCGCGGCAGGATTTTGCGGACCGCAGTGGAGGCGGGTGCGGACCGCATAATTCTGGTCGCAAATAGGAGCTTGGATTTTTCGTGGTCGCGCTTGAATTTTCGCGGACCGCATAGTGGAGATCAGAGGGTGCACTATATAAACGGGTTTTAGGGCATTATTTCATATTTTGGACCTAGGGAGCTCAGTTTGCGGCGATTGTTCATGAGTTTTTTAGGAAATTCATCGGGGTAAGTGATTCTAACTCGGATTAGGTTAATATACATGAATATATCAATGATTTCATCATTTGATTAGTTTTGTGAGGTGGAAATTTTGGGAAAATTGTAGAAACTTCATAAAATGAATCTTTGGGATTTGAATGTCGATTCGAAGTCGGATTTGAGTGAAAATAGTAAGGCTGGACTTGTGAGTGAATGAGTATTCGTAATTTGTGTCTTTTAGCCGATTCCGAGTCGTGGGTCCAGGGGTCGGGTTTGAGCCTATTTCGGATTTAGGGTCTAACTTGATAGTTTTTCTTGTGGAATTCATTCCTTTAGCATAAATTCATGGTATTGTACTGGTTGTGAATAGATTCGGAGCATTTGGAGCCGAATCGAGAGTCAAGAGCATCAGGGGTTAGAGATTTGACCGGTTTGAGGTAAGTAAAGATTGTAGATCTAATGCTGAGGGTATGAAACCCCGGATTTCGTATCATTGTACTAATTTTAGGTGACGAGCGTGTGGACGTGCACCTTTGGGTATTGTGACTTGGTCCGCCTCGTAGCAACTGTAGCGTTGCGTATTTTGTTGAAATTGTATAATATCTATGCCTTTTGGAAAGAGTTTCTATAAATTGGGTTAAATGCCATGTTTGGGCTTTGTGCTAGTACTGTTTGGACCCTCATGGGCTTTTCTTTCTATCCTCCCACTGTTTTTGATTTGAAATCCATACTCAGTCATGATTATACCTGTTTACTACATAACTCGATTTTATTACTCTGTTTTGATGCATATGAAAATTGTTTTGGGCTTAGTTCCCTGTTTTTACTAAAATGCCCGAGTGGCTTAAGAGGTTTATGACTGAGTGAGTCCAAGGACTTGATTAGTGAGGATATCATATGGTATCGGGCTTCTCCCCGCAACATGTGTATTAGAGGCCAAGGGCTTGAGTGATTTACGCTATGATTTGGTTTGACATAGCGCTTGGGCTGAAGAAGTCCCTCCGGAGTCTGTACACACCCCCAATGAGTGTAGGTACCTATTGAGTGTGAGTTCCGAGTGATGAGTGACTGGGAGGCATGAGCGATGGTGAGGTATGCCCGAGGGGCTGTACGAGTGATTGTGAGGTATGCCCGAGGGGCTGTACGAGTGATTGTGAGGTATGCCTGAGGGGCTGTTTATGTGTGACTATGAGGCTTGCCCGAGGGGCTGTATATGAGTACTGTTTTTGCCCGAGGGGTTGTTTATGATTTCATTATTTCACTCTCTTTTGCATTGAGCCTCTATTGAAACTGTTGAAGAAATATTCATAAACGATTTTCCACCAAAACTGGATTTTTACGAGATGACTTGACTCAAATACTGATTTGAAAGCATGTTCTTTCACTCAGTCTTCATAATGTGATCTTTATGTGTTTTTACTGCTCGTCACTACTGCTCAGCCTTTATTTATGGTTATTACTTACTCAGTTGGCGTACTCACATTACTCCCTAAACCTTGTGTGCAGGTCCATGGGTTAATGGACGTACCAACGAGTGTTGATTTCATCCATCACGGAATTATTTGGAGTTAGCAAGGTAGCTGCACGAAAATCGGAGCCTTGCATTTCTCTCTCCTATCTTCCTATAGCTTTTTAGTAGATTTCTTGACTGTATTAGTCTTGGTATTGTTAGCCGGATATTGTAGACGCTCATGACTAGTGACACCCAACGTCAGGCCTTTATTTCTGTATTTTCTTTGAATTAGATTTCTTATTTTTGAAAGTTTTATTGTTAAAAAGACTTGAAAGTTATTTTGAAAATGAAATATTGTGCTATTTCTGGTAAGAGTCGGCTGGCCTAGTATCACGATAGGCGCCATCATGACTTGGTTGTTATGGTCGTGAAAACACCCTATGAGAATGAGCCTACCCAAGAGGATGAGCATCTACAGAGAAAACTTCCCACTTTGCAAGAAGACCCTGATTCAATTGAGATGATTAAGGATGAGGATTTGGTTGATTGTGAATCAATAACCGAAGATTTCAAACCCCCATCCACGTTTTCATATTTACAGCATGTACTGCAAGAGAATGAGAAACAAATGGTCTTGGACATGCCACATAAATATCCACATTACCGTTTCCTTTGTTTTCTTATTCTAACATTGATCATGTCGATTTTGTTTTTGGGGCTTTACAAGGATATGCATGGATAGATCCTGTGAAAGAATGCAGGAACAAGTTGAGGATCATCATGCAACAATAAGTTACTGCTCAGAATAAGGCCAAGAAAGAAATAAAAAAGCGCATTTTGTAGTTATTTGCAGAGTACTTCGGCCTAATGATCTCCATAAAGAATTCCAAAGAACAAAATGTAACGACCCGACCGGTCGTTTTGAGAATTTAAGATCCGTTCAATGGCGTGAGTTCATGATCAGCTTCACATTGTGTATATCGACCTGCGTGCGTGATTGGATTCAGTTACAGGATAATCCGGAGTCGAATTGGAAGGCAAATCTCAATATTTGAAGCTTAAGTGATGGAAGTTGACCGGATGTTTGACTTTTTTTTAAACGGCGTCGAATGAGTTTTGGTTAATGTCAACAACTTCGTATGGTGATTTTAGACTTAGGCGCGCGTCCGGAATTGGTTTTGGAGGTCCGTAGAGTAATTTGAGGTAATTCGGCGAAAGTTGGAAATTGAAGAAGTTTGACCATAGTTAACTTTTTGGGATATCGGGGTCGGAATGAGATTACGAGAGTTGGAGCATCTTCGGGATGTTAACTGGGACATGTCTGCAAAATTTCACGTCATTCCGGGTTGAATTGATAGGTTTCGACACTAGGTTTGATATTTGAAGACTTAAAAGTTCATAAAATCGAATTTTGGTTTGATTCGTCGTTTAGGCGTTGTTTTATGTGATGTGACACCTTGAGTGAGTCCGTGTTAGGTTATATGACTTGTTTGTGTGATTAGACGGGGTCCCGGGGGCCTCGGGTGTGTTTCAGATGGGCTTCGGGTGAATTTTCTTCTATTCTTCACTGCTGATTCTGTCTTCTGGTTTTTCTTCTATGCGATTGCATAGGCATACACGCGATCGCATATTGTTCTGTGACCCGCCCAATTTATACTCTTCGCAATCGCATCATTACATACGCGATCGCATAGCACATTTTTTAGTCAGCAAACGTTTTCCTTCTATGCGATCGCACTATTCCACACGCGATCGCATAGCACATTTTTTGGTCAGTAAATATTTTCCTTCTATGCGATCGCATCAGTCCTTACGCGATCGCATAGCACATTTTAGGCCAGTAATTATTTTCCTCTATGCGATCGCACTTAAACCCTCGTGATCGCAATGCTTAAAAATCTTGGCAGACAGATTATATTCCAAAATAGAGGGTTAGGCCATTTTTATCATATTTTGACTTCTAGAGCTCGGTTCTTGGAGATGTTTGATGGGGTTTTGACAGAAATCGAATGGGTAAGTGTTCTTCAACAATAATTGAATATATTCCATGATTTTATCTTCATTTTCATAATTAAATTTGTGTTTTGAGTTGAGGAAAATGTTGATATTGGAAGAAAATTTCTAAAATGAAATATCGTGATTTGAGGGACCAAATGGTATCGCGAGGTACGAGTGCGTACTCGGACTTGTTTGTATAAATTTAGCCTTTTAGGATTCTTAGGTCCTATATTACCTGTGTATGAAGTTGTAATTGTTATACCTGAGTTCCTGGTTGCTAATTCATTTCTTCTTGCGTAAATTAGAAATTACTTGCTTAGTTTTCCCTTGTTGCTTATTTGACCTTAATTGACTTCACTGAAGACTTTACCTCTTCTACCATCATGCTTCCTTCATAAATTGCCTACTTTACTAGAATTAGTATAATCTCTCCCTATAATTGTTTAGCCATAATTGGAATATCTATACGTTGGTATCAAGCATGCCCGTGAGTCGTATACTGTGATTTATATTATATTCCCTTAAGTGATACTTAGGTTTAGTTTGATAATCATCCATGTTGATGGTATCTCCTTGGTGTGGCCTATTACTGAGCATTGTTCATGCGGAGCAGGTATCCGCAGCTATTCAGCACTTCAAGTACGTTTCATACGTCCGTTCGAGGACGAACGTTTATTTTAGAGGGGGAGATTGTGATGACCCAAAAGGTCATCTTACGTAAATTTAATTATGACTGTGTTTCGAGGCCTCGAAAGTCTCTGTCAATCTCACCTCGATGTGCGTGCATAGCTCGGGCGCGTAGCCGGGAATCCTTTATGTGGAAACTTGATAAAGAGTTGAATTTATGATAATTAATTGAATAAAGTTGACTTTGGTCAACATTTTTGGTAAACAAACCCGGACCCGTGATTTGCCAGTCTCGGAAGGTCTGTAGGAAAATATGCGACTTGGGCGTATGCCCGGAATCGAATTCCGAGGACCCAAGTCCGAGAAATGAATTTTTAAAGAAATTTGTTTTCTGAAAATATTAAAGGCTTATGAAAATGAACCTCGATTTGAAACCTGTGATGCCGGGCCTGTATTATGGTTCCGGAGCCAAGAGTATGTTCAATTTATGTTATTTAAGTTATCTGTTAAATTTGGTAAGAAACAGACTTGATTTGACGGGCTTCGGATCAAGATGGGAAAATTTAGAGTTAATGAAGTTTTGAGGATTTTCATAGAATTTGAAATTTGGCTTGGAACGTGATTTTATGCTATCGAGGTCCGATTAGAATTTCTAGATCGGGAATACTTCCGTTATGTCATTTATGACTTGTCTGCAAAATTTGATGTCAATCCGAGTAGTATAGGCTCGTTCGGTGCATTGAACTGAATTCTAGAATTTCAAGTTCTTAAGTTTTGATTTAATTTGGCTATGGGGTTGAATTCTGAGTTTCGTTGTTGTTTTTCATGTTTCGAGAGTTTGAGCGAGTCCGTATCATGAGTACAAACTTGTTTGCATCTTTGGACGGGGTCCCGAGGGGATCGGGTGAGTTTCGTACCCCTCAGAGTTAATTCCAAAACACCAGAATATTTCTGTCTGGTTTTCTTCAGTACGTTTGCAAGTGCAAGGCTGCGATCGCATAAGAGGATTTGATCAGGGGTGGAAATTGACATGTGCGATCGCACAGGTCTATCCGCGATCGCACAGGGTAAGTTTTTGGACTAGCCCTGATTAGCTCTCTGCGATCGCAACCCCTACCCCCGCGATCGCACAAGCATGTTTCCCCTACTTTCCGCGATCGCCAGCCTACAGCTGCGATCGCACAGTGCTCTTGAGGGCCTTGGGCAGTTGGCCTATGCGAACGCACTTCCCCAGCTGCGATCGCACAGTATAAGCAGCTGGGCGGTGTGATTTTAATACGAGATTTGGCATTATTTCACCATTTCCATATTCTTCCCCAAGCTTCATGAGAGCTTTCAAGAGAAGCCTGCCACCCAGTTCTTAAGGTAAGTAAAATTCTCCCTAACACCTAGTTCTAAACATCAATTCCTAGTTAATCTTCCTTCAAAATTATCAAATTCATGAAATTGGGTAGTAATTTAGGGCTTTTGGGAAATTTGTGAATTATGAATTTAAAGCCGCGAATTTAAGTATAAATTACATAATTATGATCCTTAGGCTACGGGTGAGTGATCCCTTCGAGAATTTTCGGAATTCAAACGTGTGGGCCCGGGGTCGAAATTTCAAAATCCTTCAAGAATGTCTAACTTTGGGATAATTGGTTAATTCTTCTTCCTTGAGCTTGAATTGATTCAGTAATACTATATTTGGCTAGTTGCGAGCCGTCGAGGGTAGATTTCGGAGATTTCAGGCGCATCCTTGATCCGAGGGGTGATTTCGTCACGAGGTGAGTCTCCTTTCTAACCTTGTAAAAGGGAATTGTCCCCACAGGTGATGTATATGCTATGTGTAAATTGTTTGGGGGCTATGCACGCGCCAAGTGACGAGAGTCCGTACGTAGCGGCTATTATTGTTATGTCCGGGTAGTTAGGCCCACATCATGCCTTGTATGCTTCCTCGTAATGCCTTATATGCCTTATATGATTTTCTCGTAATGCCTTATATGCTTCCTTGTAATGCTTTATATGATTTATTGTGACGCCATATGTACTATGAGATTATGTTTTGTATAGTATTGTTCCTCTGAGGCTTTATGGAAAATTGTTGAATGGCGAGGAATTTGTTATGGAAAGTAAGTATTATAAGATATTGGGATCGGGCCGTACGCCACGACAGAGTTGAAAAGAAATTGCGCCACGACAGAATTGAAAAAGTAATTGAAGTATATATATGGGATCGGGTCATACGCCACGGCAGAGTTGAAAAGAAATTGAAATATATATGGGATCGGGCCGTACGCCACGGCAGGGTTGAGAAGTATTTGTGATATATATGGGATCGGGTCGTACGCCACGGCAGTGTGGAGAAATACTTGAAATACATATGGGAGCGGGGCGTACGCCACGACGGATCTAAGACTTGGTGATTATTGTTTCGTTTCGATGGTCTTACCCTTTAAAGTGTATTATTCTTTAATTCAGTAGTTGTTTGGATTTCTGCTCTTGATATGTACTTGTTGCTTATTTCCTGACATGCCTATTGTATTTCATTATATTCTATCGTATATTATTACTGTTGGACCTTAGTGAGTATCAAGTCGACCTTTCGTCACTACTTCTTCGAGATTAGGCGGGATACTCACTGGGTACATATTTATTTAATATGTACTCATGCTGCACTTATGTACTAAACTATACAGGTTCTGAGGCCGGTGCCTCTAGTTATTGTACCGGCGATAGACCCTGAGCTTATGAACTTGACTTCACGGTGAGCTGCTTCCTCTGGCGATTCCCGGTAGCACCATGGAGTTTTCACTTACTTTTGTTATTTTCCCCGTCTGTTTCATCCAGACTGTGGATTTGTATATATATTACTTTCCTTAGTATATTCCGTTAGTATGCCCATGACACTTGTGACACTAGTTCCTGGCACGCGTAGTGTATATATATTTTGGGTTTTGGTTTGTATAGGCATACATATGCTTTATTTTTGTCACTTAGTGATATGCTTTTCTTTTCATATCCAGCTATCATCATGTTTAACTGTTTAAAATTGGTAATTATTGACTTGATTAATCAAATGGGAAGGGTGACACTTAGTGTAATTCATATAGGCTTGCCTAACCCCGTCGTTGGGCCCCATCACAACCTGGATTATGATTCTGGGTCGTGACAACGTGGTATCAAAGCCCTAGGTTCACGTAAGTCTCACGAGTCACGGGTAGGCCAAGTAGAGTCTTGCGGATCGGTACGGAGACGTCTGTACTTATCTTCAAGAGGCTATGGGGTGTTAGGAAACTTCCCTTTATTCATATCCTGTCGTGCAATCTATGATGTACTCAAACTTATTCTTCTATTCTCTCAAATATGGTGAGGACGCGTGCATCCGATGTTCCTGGTACGGGATAGACCGCTGCCCCGGCCGCCCAAGGTCGGGGTAGAGGCAGGGGTAGAGCACCTGCTCGATGTAGGGGACGAGGGCATCTCAGAGCTACACTAGTGGCACCACCAGAGGACCTTATTATGGAGGAGCAGGATGAGGTGCCTCCAGTAGCACCTGCTCCAGTGGATTTCATGACGGGGCCAGGCTTTCAAGAGGTCATGGGTCGTATACTGAGATTCATGGACACTATGTCCCAGGCTGGTTTATTTCCATCCGACCCTGCTACTTCTTAGGCGGGAGAGGGAGTCCAGACCCCTACCGCTCAGGATACAGGTCAGGCAGCAGCAACACATCATACCCCAGGCACACTGCCCGTGGGAGGGATTCAGCCTGTAGTAGCAGCCCCAGAGCCCAATCCAGTTGCAGAGGGTGACCAGCAGAAGATGTTGGATAGGTGGACCCGACTTCGCCCTCCAGTCTTCGGGGGTGAGCGGGTTAGGATGCTCAGGATTTTATTTATAGGTGCAGGGACAGACTGCACAACATGAGGATTTTGGAGTCCCATGGAGTGGATTTCACCACATTTCAGTTAGAGGGCAAAGCTCGCAGGTGGTGGCAGTCATATATTCTCAGTAGACCAGCAGATTCTCCTCTTGTCACTTGGGATCAGTTTGTTCAGCTATTTCTAGACAGATACATTCCACTTTCTGATAAGGAGGAGCTACGGGGTCAGTTTGAGCGACTAGAGCATGGGCAGATGTCAGTGACTGATTATGAGGCTAGATTTTCCGAGTTATCTCACCATGCCCTTATGATATTGCCTACTGATGCCGAGAGGGTGCGGCGGTTTGAGGCAGGCTGGCATCTAGGTATTAGGGCCTCTAGTGCCCGAGAGGTGGAGATGGGTACCCCCTACTAGCTTGTAGTCGAGATAGCTCGACGGATTGAG
>ML271109.1:0-11834 GCA_005239495.1 Nicotiana undulata
GTGAGCTGTCTTCTTGGCGTTCCCCTGACAGCACTTCTGGAGCCTTCTAGTTTTCTTTTCGCATAGTCTTTTGTTCCAAGACTGTGGCTTGTATATTTTGTATATATATTTTCCATAGTTGTATCTATGTAGCCGCCCGTTGACACTGTGACACTAGTCCTGGCACACACTTATTGTAATTATCGGGGTTGTATATGCATTGGGCCTAGCTGTGGCTCAGCTTATGTCTACGGCCTTACCCCATGTTGTCATTGTATTCATTGTTGTTGTTGTCGTTGGCTGGCCTAACGCCACCGTTAGGCGCCATCACGACCTGGATCGGTTTTGGGTCGTGTCATAGGGTATGTAGTACCCTGTGTTGGAAATTAGGTGAGGCTCATGGCCCACAGCGATTCTACTTGGGAATGTCGTACCCTATGTTAGTAGAAAATAATGCGACTAGGGGATGTAGTACCCCGTGTTGACGATAAGATGAGGCACGCGGCACTTTGAGATGCTACTAGGGAATGTTGTACCCTATGTTCGCAATAAGAAATACAACCAGGGGATGTAGTACCCTATGTTGGAAATAAGATGAGGCTCTTGGCTCTTTAAGATTCTGCTAGGGAATGTCGTAACCTATGTAGGCAGAAAAATGCAACCAGGGGATGTAGTACCCTGTATTGGCAATGAGATTGGCTCGTGTCTCTCTGAGATGCTACTAGGGAATGTCGTACCCTATGTTGGCAGAAAGTCATGCAACCAGGGGATGTAGTACCCTGTGTTGGAAATAGGATGAGGCTCATGGCCCACTGAGATGCTACTAGGGAATATCGTACCCTATGTAGGCAAATAGAAATGCAACTAGGGGATGTAATACCCTATGTTCGCAATAAGAAATGCAACCAGGGGATGTAGTACCCTGTATTGGCAATGAGATTGGCTCGTGTCTCTCTGAGATGCTACTAGGGAATGTCGTACCCTATGTAGGCAAAAAGTAATGCGACCAGGGGATGTAGTACCCTGTGATTGGCAATGAAATGAGGCTCTTGGCCCTCTGAGATGCTACTGGGGAATGTCGTACCCTATGTTGGCAGAAAGTCATGCAACTAGGGGATGTAGTACCCTGTGTTAGAAATAGGATGAGGCTCATGGCCCACTGAGATGCTACTAGGGAATGTCGTACCCTATGTTGGCAGAAAGTCATGCAACTAGGGGATGTAATACCCTATGTTAGCAATAAGAAATGCAACCAGGGGATGTAGTACCCTGTATTGACAATGAGATGAGGCTCGTGGATCTCTAAGATGCTACTAGGGAATGTCGTACCCTATGTAGGCAAAAAGTAATGCGACCAGGGGATGTAGTACCTTGTGATTGGCAATGAAATGAGGCTCTTGGCTCTCTGAGATGCTACTAGGGAATGTCGTACACTATGTTGGCAATAAAGTGCAACTAGGGGATGTAGTACCCTATGTTAGCAATAACAATGCAACCAGGGGATGCAGTACCTTGTGTTGGAAATAAGGTGAGGCGCATGGCTCACTGAGATTCTACTAGGGGATGTCGTACCCTATGTAGGCAAAAAGTAATGCGACCAGGGGATGTGGTACCCTGTGTTGAAGATAGGGTATTGATTCCCTATAATGAAACTAAGAATAACATGATTACATGTATATTAAAAGAAAACCAAGGATTAGAGAACTTCACTTGGTGGTGTTCGTCTTTGCACGAACTGTTTCCTAAAAATTTTCTTTCCCTGTTTTGAACAAAGAAAAAATTTGTTAGTTTTAAAATGGTGGTCAGTTTGTGGCCTTGATTTCTTGGGCGACTTGACCTTGGGTCCATCACACTTGTTAGAGACACTGACTCCGTCGATGGTCGTACAAATTGCCAGGAGATTCTGTCATTACATTCTGGAGATCTTCTTTCTCAACATCAAAACCTGACTATTTTGTGCCTATCACCATTCGTGTTTATGGTGCAAACAACCTTGCTCCCAGAACAACTTTTAACTAAGTAATTTTGTCGACCCTTGACACATTGTTCAGTCCTTCAAGCCTTTTGCTCGTCAGGAAAAATTAAAGATGGCTTTATGCCTTTGCCCATGCATGTTCATGCCCAGAAAGTTTTGCTTCATATAACAGGAAAATTGCAACCAATTTTGTGGCCTTTTCTTTGCTTTCCTTTCACAAAATTAGACTGAAGAGGACTCAAAAGAATAGTACGAAAGAAAACAAGAAGGTGAGAAAATAGGTATTACAACTTAATCAAGAAGTATACCTTTCAGATAAGAAAAAATAAAAATGAAAAAGGACTTATCTGGAGGAATATGCTAACTTTAATTAACATGACATGCACTTTGGACTGGATGCCCGAACCGTCTAATTCTCAAAATCCGTTATAAACTCCACTTTGAAACTGAGTTCTTTGTCTTAACCATGCTTGTGCCGGGATATATGAAGGCCTAAATCGATCAACAATGCCCTTTGTGGATTTTCACCAATTGACCTCTCTCATTTGTCTTTCTCTCAACTCACTATCGCCTTATAGTGCCCGTGAGGGTTTTCACCAATAAGACTCTCTCGTTTTCTCTCTTTACAATGGCTGAGGAATCACCGTGATATACCAACTTAGCATACTCGAAAGCTGACTAGAAGGTCTTAAAAGGGAAAGGTAAAAAGAAATATTCAACTGAATTACAACTTTTGGAAACATTTTGACGGAAAAACCATCGAAAAAATAAAATAAAATCATGCCCCAGTTTCTTTGAATACTGGGAAATGTGGATTTTTGTTTTAGTGTGACCGAACCCAGAGTGAGGCTGCCTAATTGACATGAACTTGTTTTGATGATTTTTCTTTTTGCTTCTTTTTTTTTTCTTTTTTTTTTTTTTTGGTTTTTTTTTTTTTTTGGTTTTTTTTTTTTTTTGGTTTTTTTTTTTTTTTGGTTTTTTTTTTTTTTTGGTTTTTTTTTTTTTTTGGTTTTTTTTTTTTTTTGGTTTTTTTTTTTTTTTGGCTTTTCTTTTTTGATTAAGTACATTGGTTCCAAAAGAGGGGAAAACAAAGAAATAATATAAACAAGGCTTAAAAGGGCTAATTAGGGTTGACCAGTGTTTGGGTAGCGAGAATGATAGCCTTTCGTCATCCCAACCTGAGAATGCTAAGTACAAAAATGCCCCCACAGAAACGTGTCAAGCATAGTATCTCTTGACCGCATCCGCGTTGACGGATATATCAGTCACCTTCCTTCTATATCTGCCAAGTGTAGAGCTCCTTTTGACAATACTTTCTTGGTGAGGTAAGGACATTTCCAATTCGGGACAAACTTTCCTTTTGCTTCTTCCTGGTGCGGAAAGATAAGTTTCAAAACAAGTTGTCCTACCTCAAATTGTCTCGGGAACACTCTCTTGTTGTAAGCGCGTGCCGTTCTTTGTTGGTATAATTTACCAAAACAAATTTCCGCCAAACGCTTTTCATCAATTAAATTCAACTGTTCCAATCGGGACTTGACCCAGTCAGCGTCCTCGGTCCCTGCTTCAACAATGATTAGGAGAGAGAGAATCTCAACTTCTTGATTTATTATTTCGAGATTAGACAGCTTTTTAAGACCTGGACATGAATTCCGCGTGCATGTCATATTTTTAAAGCCAGCATTAACAAAACTAAAAATGATAAGAAATAAACAAAAATTAGAGGAAGGAAAAGACAGAATTTTACTATGAAACTGGAACTTCATTTCATTGAATTTGAAAGGATAGAAGGATTAACATCAAAGCAAAGCATTTGAACTAAAATATCTGGATTACAACCCTTAAAATAATCCAAATATAGAAAAATCAACAAAACAGACTACCAAGACTCCTTCCTGATGGGAATAAGAGTTGCTTCCCAGTTGTTGAGCGAAGTATTTGGACCAATCAGTTGAACACTTGCACGTCTAGGGCCCTCGCTAACTTGAACCATATTGATATCATAGAACATCTCCTTGAGACCTTGGCAGATTTCATCAATGTCATCCTGAGTAGAAAGATTTTGGACTTCTTCAAAATGTGGCTTGACAAAAGAGTAAGCGATGTGAGGGAATGGTTTGGACAAATTCCAACCATTCTTTTTGCAGGCCTTGGCTCTATTTTTGTCAGCTGATGTTGGTTTAAAACCCAAGCCAAATGTATCTTTCTTCAAAAAGGGACCAATGGGGTTCACAATTCCCTGCAGAGAGGATCCTAATCCTTTTCCTTGTTCATAGCCGTTCCTCGACATTAGTGAAGCTACCATCATAGATGTGTCTGAAAGATGGGGATGTAGAATTGGTTTTCCTTCTTCCACTCGGTCCACCTCAATCACCTCAAATTTTTGATAATATGAGGGATTCACATCCTTCCTTGGCCTCGATACATGGAATGGACGGGTCATTATAGACGGATGAGTCGTCCTCCCCATGAATAACAATTTCTTGCCTGTCATACTCAAATTTGACCATTTGATGTAGGGTGGATGGTACGGCTCTATCCATATGGATCCACGGCCTTCCCAGAAGAAAATTATAGGAAGTTTTCATATCCAACACTTGAAATATAATGTTAAAATCAACCGGGCCAATTGTCATAGTGAGTTCGATTTCCCCAATAGTGTCTCTTCTAGAACCATCAAAAGCCTTGATGCTGACACTACTAGTTCGAATTCTGTTAGTGTCAATGTTCAGTTGTTGTAGAGTATAAAGAGGGCATACATCTACACTTGAGCCTCCGTCAATCATGACTCCTTTTACGTAATGCCATTCACATTTGACCATAAGATGCAAAGCTTTATTGTGCCCAGCCCCTTCCTCAGGCAAATCATCATCGCTAAAAGAAATCTTATTCACTTCAAAGAATCTTTCAGCCATTTTTTCTAGTTGATTCACCGTTGTCTTTTCTGAGACATATGCTTCGTTCAAAGTTTTGATCAACACACGGCGATGTTCTTCTGAGTGCAAAAGCAGAGATAACAAAGATATCTGAGCAGGGGTTTTCCTTAGTTGGTCAATGATTGAGTAGTCTTGCATTTTCATCTTCTTAAGGAATTCCTCCGCTTCTTTTTCTGCAACGGGTTCTTTCACTGGCATGTGACTTTCCCTGGCTTGCTTAGCTTTTCTCAATTCCTCTGGCGAGTAGCATCTTCCAGAGCGGGTCAAGCCCCCCATTTCATCTATTTCTTCAACTATCTCTNAGTGACTGTCCCTGGCTTGCTTAGATTTTCTCAATTCCTCTAGCGAGTAGCATCTTCCAGAGCGGGTCAAGCCCCCCATTTCATCTATTTCTTCAACTGTCTCTTTTCCTTTGTATGTCATGACAGTCTTGTTATAATTCCAGGGAATAGCTTTTGTGTTTGTCACTAGGAGTTGTGCAGCAGATCGGATCACAACTGGCTCTGTTATATTTCTCAAACCATTATTTGGAACAATCTTTTGAATCCCCCCAGGGATGTAAAGTTTTGGCCCACCCAATTGAACCTCAACCTTTTTTGTGCTTCCAGGGACATAGAGAATTGTTTTTCCAGAACCCATATTCAAACTTGAACTCGCACCTCTCACAATCAACGGTGCCAAATGTGGCGGGCTTACTATCACTTTTGGTTCTTGACCTATGATTACAACAACCATCTTTGTCTTGCTAGACTGCTTATAATCCTGATCATCACAAATCATCCCAATAAAATGTGTATTATCATGAGTTGGGAGTGGATTGTTTGTGATATTAGGAGTATCCTCATTGTTTGTCACGACAATTGCCTTTGCTTCGATCAAATTTTCAATGGCTTTCTTTAATGTCCAACAATTTTCGGTACTATGACCTTGGGTGTTTGAGTGATACTCACATCTTGCATTTGAGTCAAAACCTTTTGAATTTGGATTCACATAACGCGGCATGACAGGTTCAATCAACTTCAATTGCATCAATTTTCGAAATAGGCTTGTATAAGATTCTCCAATTGGGGTGAACTCTTTCTTTGGCTCCTCCTCTCTCACATATCCTTGTCGGGGATGAGGATTATATGATGCCTGAAAATTCGGGCGCAGTTGACGGGAGCCTTGTGGAATCGGTGCCCGCCATTGCTGGTGATTGGGAGGCCTAGCATAAGCCTGAGCATTAAACACTGTGTATTGTTGTGGGGGAACTGAGTATCGAGGCCCCTGAGGTGGATAGTAATGTTGAGGAGAATTGGATTGTCCTTGTTGGAACTGCACATAAGAAGGAACTACCTCTCTTTGAACTCCTCTGAACCCAGATGCCATCATAGATCCTTCCTCTTTCTTTTTCCGGTTTCCGAAATTGCCTGACCCGCTTTGAATTACTTGCGTGGTAGCCTTAAGGGCTGCCTGACTCACAATTTTGCCTAATTTCATGCCGTTCTCAACTATTTCCCCGATCTTAATTGCCTCAGCAAAAGGTTTACCAATGGCGGCTAACATATAATGGAGGTAATCAGGATCCTGAGCTTGGAGAAAATAGTCAATCATTTCTGCCTCTTTCATTGGTGGTTTGACCCTAGCAGCCTGCTCTCTCCACTTGATTGCATATTCTCTGAAGCTTTCTGTTGGTTTCTTCTTTATGTTGACGAGGGAGGAACGGTCTGGCACTATATCAATATTGTACTGAAACTGTTGGACAAAATCTTGAGCCATGTCGTTCCACACATGCCAGTGAGAGATGTCTTGATCTATGAACCATTCTGAAGCAATTCCAGTCAAACTTTCCCCAAAATAAGCCATGAGTAATTCTTCTTTGCCTTCTGCTCCCCTTAATTGGTTACAATACCTCTTCAAATGGGCGATGGGATCACCATGCCCGTCATACTTGTCAAACTTGGGGGTCTTGAAACCGGGTGGCAAATGGACATGGGGAAACATGCATAGATCGTTAAATGACACACTCTTGTGGCCTCCCAAACCCTGTATGTTTCTCATAGTTTGTTCCAAGCTCTTCATTTTTCTAGTCATTTCCTCTTGTTCCGTATTCTTGTCAGGCTTTTCGACCTCAACTGGGAACATGTTCTGAGGAGTATGCTTGTATAAATCCGGAACCTTGAAAGTCAGTTCTGGAGAGTAATGGTGAGCATCATGAGCATTCAGTTGCAGATCATTGTTGGACTTTTGAGCAAGAGCTGGTTGAGGAACAGTGAAAGTAGGGACAATGGGTACAGTATGTGGGTCATTTCTGAGGGGTGCAGTTGGAGGACGTGGAATGGAAGTACTAGGGATAGTGGGAATGTTAATGCTCGGACTGAATCCAGGTTGGTACAATGGGTTACTTGTTAGGGAGATGGGCACTTGATTTGCAACTGACACATTATGAAGATTATCCGAAGACCCTTTGGGTTGTGGAGGCGGTGCCTGTCCATTCGCCCAACCTTGGTACATTTCTGCCAATTGTTGCTTCAACACTCTTACTTCTTCAACCAGTCCCGAACTTTGTTCGACCAATTGTCCATGGATATCATCATTATCTGACTCATTCTCACTGTTGTTTGCCATGCTACTTTTTCCTTTTGATCTCGTGTTGTAAGGGTGAGTCGCCAGTTTAAACCACAAACCAACCACCTCTGTTTAACTTTTCTCAAAAGATGATAAACAACAAACGTGTTAGAGTTAGGCATTTTGCAGATATTAATCACACATTATATGTCATGCACCTAATGCCATTTTCATTTCTAGAATGAGTTTGACAGGCTTCATGCTTCATCCCGGCTTATTGGTTTATTTTCATCTTGAATTTAGAGTTCTCTCTCTTTTATTTATTCCTAAAATCCTTTTTTTTAATTATTATTTTTATTTTTATTTTAGATTAATTATGGTTATGATCGCATAAAACCTATGGGTTGTGATGGCGCCGGACACCACTGTCGGGCAAGCCAATTCCTTAATTCGTACAAATACCTTCTTGTTTAAAAATTTCGAAATCGTTGCCTTTATTGCATTTCACAATCAAATAAATAAATTGTTGTAGATTTAAATACGACGGAAGGTGCCTTTAATTCAACAAAACAAGACTCTAACACATTCCCAGAACCCGGTGACACAAGTACATGAGCAGTTTCTAAGAATTTATTCAATTATACAACTATTTTCCGAGGAATAAATGGGACAAAGGCAACAAAGATACAAGTAAAGATATGGAAAGAAGGAGACTTTGTCAACTGCGGAATGCCTCCGGATGAATGCAGCCCGAGTAAGTCTCCGAATCAACTTCTGAACTATGAAGGTACATGTGCAACAAAATGCACAGAAAGTGTAGCATGAGTACATATACATATATGTACCCAGTGAGTATCCCGTCTAAACTCGAAGAAGTAGTAACGAGAGGTCGACTAGATACTCACTAAGGTCCAGTAACCTAATATAAAATGAGATATGGCTAAAGTAATAGGCATGCGAAGCAGTAAACAACAAGTATATGAACACATAATGTAACACAAGTAAGAACCCCAAGTACCTATTTCTCTTATTAAACAATACCTGCCAATCCAGTCTTATGTGATCCAGACACAAGTGTACATATACCGACACGGACAAGACAACAACATATACCGACACGGACAAGACAACCGGCCGGAGTCATAAGGTAGGTCATAAGCACTGAGGTCATAAGCTCCCCACGATCGCGAATCATACCTGCGACTCGTATGCTGACTTGATAGTAATAAGCTCCCCACGATCGCGCATCATGCCTGTGACTCGTGTGCTGACTCGATAATAATAATAAGCTCCCCACGATCGTGAATCATACATGCGACTCGTGTGCTGACTCGATAATAATAAGCTCCCCACGATCGTGCATCATGCCTGTGACTCCTGTGCTGACTCGATAATAATAATAATAATATTTACATATATGTACCTACGGGTACCAACTCGACTGTGAACTCAACAGGATTGTGTCAATATCATATCACTGATAGCCATTTAGGATTTACATCATCATCTTTTTACCTTTCCCATGTCATTTCAACAACAAACACAATTTATAACACATACAAAGATTCAAATAAGGCACGGAATGGCATGCTCGTGGGTCCTACGGCTACCAAACATAGCAATATAGTCGCCACGTACGGACTCTCGTCACTTGGTACGTACGCGGCCCCCTCAACATGTACACATAGCAAACAAGGAACCTACGGGGACATTTCCCCCTTACAAATTTGGAAAGGAGACTCACCTCGACGAAGTCACCCCTCGGATCAAGGATCGGATCAAGGATGCGCCCGAATCTTTGAAATCTACTCTCGACGGCTCGCAACTTAACATAGATGACGAAAAACCCCTCTTGAAGCTCTCCAAAAATCACCCATGGCTTTGAAAAAAATGAGAGAGAAATGCCAAAATCCTGTTTTTAATCTACACTGCCTAGGTATTTACTCAGTGCGATCGCGGAAAATGCCTTGCGATCGCGGAGTACAATTTTCCAGCCAAAAAGTTGCTCTTTGCGATCGCGGAAAGAGCTTCGCGATCGTGGAGAACAAATGCCCAGCCTGCCCAAACAGCCTTCAGTATAATAGTCATAACTTATTTCACAAAACTCCAAATGACGAATGGTTTAATGTTCTTAAAATTAGACTTCAAGATCTATAACTTTCGTTTGTTGGTAATCTCCCAATTCCTTATATATTTCTAGATATAATCTGGCAAAGTCAGCCCATGCGCAACACAAGTTTCTTCTTTATCTTCCCGGATACCCTGTAGTGTAACAGCCATATCTCTTCGTACACAAGTCCAAATCATGAATGGTTTACATTTCTAGAAACTAGACACATAGGGCTACAACTTTAATCTTATACCATCTCACAATTCCTTATAGATTGTGAGATATGAGCCTCCGAATTCGAATCGGTGCAGCAGAGCATTTCTTCTATGCGATCGCACAAGCTTGCCTGCGATCGCACAGGCCTTTTTCCAGCTCCCTCCAAATCCTTCTCCGCGATCGCACCTTCCTCCTTGCGATCGCACAAGCCTGCCTGGCCCTTCTCCGCGATCGCACCTCAACATCCGCGATCGCATAGGTCAAAACCTTGCCCCTCAGTTTCTTCTCCGCGATCACATAGCTAAGGCTGCGATCGCACAACATTACCAAAAACACCAGCAAACAACAACAACAATACCACCCGAAATGCCCCGAAACCACCCCGAAACATACCCGAGGCCCTCGGGACCCCGTCCAAACACACGACTCAGTCCCATAACATCCCACAAACTTGTTTGAAGCTTCAAATCACATCAAACAATGCCAAAATCACGAATCGCACTAAAATTCAACTTTATGAACTTTGAAAATCCCAACTTCCACATTTGATGCCGAAACCTATCAAACCACGTCCAATTGACCTCACATTTTGCAGGCAAGTCATATTTGACATTACAGACCTGTTCCAACTTCCGAAATCGCATTCCGACCCCGATATCAAAATTTCCATTTCCGGTCGAATTCTTCAAAAACCTTCAGTTTTCTATCTTTAGCTAAATGACCTTAAATTGACTTCCGGATATCCGAATTCACTTCCGATCACGCTCCCAACTACAGAATCACCATACGGAGCTATTTCCAGACTCGAAATCCCAAACGGACATCAGTATCATTGAAATGTACTTCAAGTCAAACTTAGGAAATTTCCTTAAAATACTGACTTTCCACAATATACGCTGAACTGCTCCCGGGCTATCCAAAACTCGTTCCGGACATACTCCCAAGTCCAAAATCATCATACGAACCTGTTGGAACCTTCGGATCCTGATTCCGAGGTCGTTTACTCAAAATCCCAACCTTACTCGATTTCTTCAACTTAAGATTTCTGAAATGAGAATTTTCCTTTAAATTCAACTGCAATCTTCCTGAATTTCAATTCCGACCATATGCACAACTCAATATACCTGAAATGAAGTTATTCATGACTCCCAACTGCTGAACAACACGCTGGATCTCAAAACGACCGGTCGGGTCGTTACAAGATAGTGGGAATGTTAATGCTCGGACTGAATCCAGGTTGGTACAATGGGTTACTTGTTAGGGAGATGGGCACTTGATTTGCAACTGACACATTATGAAGATTATCCGAAGACCCTTTGTGTCACGACCCAAAACCGGTCCAGGTCGTGATGGCGCCTAACGGTGGCGTAAGGCAAGCCAACGAACAACAACAACAACGAAAGTGCGGAATACAATGACAACATGGGGTAAGGCCGTAGACATAAGCTGAGCCACAGCTAGGCCCAATGCATATACAACCCCGATAATTACAATAAGTGTGTGCCAGGACTAGTGTCACAGTGTCAACGGGCGGCTACATAGATACAACTGTAGAAAATATATATACAAAATATACAAGCCGCAGTCTTGGAACAAAAGACTGTGCAAAAAGGAAACTAGAAGGCTCCAGAAGTGCTGTCAGGGGAACGCCAAGAAGACAGCTCACCGTCTGGAGCGACGCCGCGGTCAGTATCTATCAACAGGCGGACGACCGGACGGACCAGCCTCAGTACCTGCACAGTTAAGTGCAGAAAAGAAGGAAAGTGCAGCATGAGTACATATAAACAAATATGTACCCAGTGAGTATCCCGTCTAAACTCGTAAAGAGTAGTGACGAGAGGTAGAATACATACTCACTAAGGTCCAGTACATAATGAAACAAAACACATGCTGAGCAATGAATCATGTGAGATAGCACATCACGTATACGAACATATAAGCAACAATCAATACTGATCTTACACATAGTCTCCCTTTTGTAAACTATTCATAGTTATATTTCTTATTCTCCCACTCATTAACCGAAATGACTTATCTTTATTCTCAGTTGTTCACTTCCCAGTACTCTGCATTA
>ML271110.1:0-23782 GCA_005239495.1 Nicotiana undulata
GGCGGATGTTTTAAAGGTTTATGTATATATATGTATGTATCACACATTTCATGTCAGTAGCCCCCAGAGGTACTCAGATGTTACAGGTTGTATATTATTTATCACCGTTTATATTACTGTTCTTACTTCTGCTTTCCTACCTTACATACTCAGTACTTTATTCGTACTGACGTCCTTTTTATTTGTGGATGCTGCATGTCGTGCTGCAGGTCCTGATAGACAGGTAGATGTAGCTCCCCTACCACAATAGGCTTTCCAGTTCATCGGTTATAGGCGAGATCCCTTCTCCGGACTTGCCGTGGTCTTGGTATGCATTTTTGTTATAGATATCATGGGTATGTCGGGGCCCTGTTCCGGCTATGTTGCATTACGTATTCTCCTTTAGAGGCTCATAGACAGGTGTCGGCTTATGTATAGTTTGGTATGCCTTGTCGGATGATTTTTGTTGTATAGTCTTTCATGGAAGCGTGGTAGCTTCTAACTTACATGTAGTTTCTTGGTTGTCTTGTTTTCCCATGTTATGCATGTTCATTGTATTATCTTTCATTGTTTGGTTTACGTAATCCATATCTACCACTTATATTGATCTCGTCGTCCCTTAAAGATAATAATAAGGTTAGATAAAATATACGTTGGTGCTCGGCAAGTATGGCCCGGGTGCTAGTCATGATCCTCTAGTTTGGGTCGTGACATTATTCTTTGCTATTTCGAATCCAGTAGAGATCTTGCTAAGCATCTCCACTCTCTCCTTTTTGTTTGTCCTGCAACCTTAAGAAACTATTGTCATCATTGAAACTTAAGCCTAAACCTATCACATTTGTGTTTTAACATTCAAATCATAGGGTTGTTAATGATTCATGAATGTGTGGGTAATTGTTGGTCCCAATTGATTTGTGTTTGACTCAACTTAGGCCAGCTGATATATACTTTTTTCTTATAGAGGTGGTAATTGCCTTAATTGCTTGAGGACAAGCATAAACTTAAGTCTGGAGGAGTTGATAATTATGGAGTTTGACCGCTTATTTGCTCTCTTTTTACTTGTGTTTAGCTAAAAAAATGCTTAAAGGTATTCTCGAGAACTAATTAAATGAATTTCTTGTAGGAACATCGGGAAACGAGCCAAAGAAGTGAAAATTAACTCAAAAAGGAGTCAAAATTGGACAAGGCAAAAATGCTTACAGTGTGGACCGCACAATACTGTGTGCGGACGCAAACAATGAAGAAGCCCTGTCAGATTAACTTTAGAGTATGTGGACCGCATAATTTTGGTGCGGCCGCAGAAGGGAGATTCAGAGAGTTGAAATTTTAGGTAACTGAAGATATGCAGACCACACCATTGCTGTGCGGCTGCCTGACTACAAGTGCGGTCGCACTCACTATTATGAGGCCCGCAAACAACCTGAATTAGTGAGCCTTGATTGAAGCTGGGTGGACCACACTATTATTGTGCGATCGCAGAAGCCAAAGTGCGGCTGCACTCACAAATGTGCGGTCCGCAGAAGAAGGTCCAGTCCCAGCCCAATCTCAAGTGTACGGCCACACTAAAAAATGTGCGGTCCGCACAAATAGATGAAGTGCGGCGCATCCCACTTTTATGCGACCGTAGAAGGCCCAGTTGATCAGTCAAGCTCAGAGTACAGATCACACTCAGAATTATGCGACAACACAACCTCTGTAGGGGCATTTTGTTCAGATATTTTCAGCTTAGTATAAATAGAACTTTATGTCATATTTAGGTTAAGTTGTATCAGTGTAGAGCACCTGTGGATATTACTAAAGCATCATAAAAATATTTGAGAGTGATTGCTATATTGTATCCCTGTGGATACCCAATTTTCCCCTCATATTTCTAAAATATATATAGCTTCAAAATAGTATATGTGCATCGTCATTTAGTTTATAAACCAATACAAGCATTTTTCATAATTTTTAAAGGCTTTAAATTAATTATTATGCATTTTATTATATAAATATCCAACAATTATCCTTCAAATTATTTTTATGATGCTAGTGTAATCCAAACTTATTATTTATACCAACATGTATGATTTTAAACATTTTACTACATCTTTGCATAATTACATTGGCATTGTTTAGGCTAATTGCACATTTTTGCAATAATAGCCGATATTCATGTATAATTATATTATTTTTGCCAAAAATAATTTTTTATATTTTTATAATATTAGTTATTTTTTTTAATCATTTTAATGCACAAATAATATTTTTTCTATTTATCAATCACTTTTATAAATTATTTTTGATAAAATATTGAGTATTTAAATAATAGCCTAATTTTTAAACCTATTTTCGGACCTAATACACCAGCCCAAAACCCCATACACTAGCCCAACAACCCCAGCCTAAACCCGTCTAAATAAACCTGACCCAACCCCTTTTTAAATCATGGCTGTTGATCTCCCTCCTTCTAATTAACCTAAACCTCCCAAAACCCTACCATTCCATCTCAGACGTCGTCTTTGAATCCTCTCCCCTCATCTTCTACAAACCCTAGCCGCTGTATCTCTCAACCTCTCCAAATCCGGCTCCAAAATAGAATCAATCGATGATTCACTTACCTTATTGATCTCCTCTCACTACTGGTTGTTCATCTGTGGTGTTACCTAATTGCTTGACTAAACATGGCAAGCAAATCTCATCAAAATCGAACCAAAATAGGTTCAAATCCTCGACTTTTCTGCGATTCCGTCTATATTCACCCTTTGTTCTATTATGGGTACGAATCTCTATGTATTTTATGTTGATTCTTACATACCCTAAAACTAGCATTTTTAGATCTCTTTAGATCGAACTAAAATTGGTTCTATTCTTTAATTCTAGGTGTTGTTATGTCTATATTTGTCCTATGTTACTATTTTCATGTATATTCCGGTAATATTTACTTTCCCTAGAAAATTAGGGTTTACCTATTTTTCCTAAATCCGATTTTTATTGATTCTGCATGTTATTGCTTTCTTATTTATGTTTGATTTTATAGTGTTTCCTTACTTACTCGTTTAATTTCTAATTCTATATAAAACCTTTCCCATTCCCCTTTGAGACGGACTGGAATCGTTAATGTTTACTAAAAAACTGAAGTTATCGCTCTTTGTTCTCTAAATACTCTTGTTCTATATTCTGATTCCTGGTCGGCTGAAAGCCAAGGCCAGAAATTCTGGGTTCCTGCTACTGCGGACTTTGTTCTTTCTTGTTTTTCTCTTAACTAGTGAGTTGCTGAACTTTTGTCACTTAATTCCTATTTACCTGTTATTTGCATATGTTTTCGCTTTTGAAGATTGTAGTTTAATGTGTTTTTCTGGGTTGTTCTTGTATGCAATCCTGATTGCTTTACTTTGATTTTTGGTCTCTCTAATCTTCAATTCATTATTTTGGTAATCTGAAACATGCCTAAGCCAAATTTGAGTAATCAAGATTCTCTTAATTTTGTTTATCCAATGTGTTACTGATTGACATCTCTTTGGTGTTTAGTCCTGCTTAAGGTTGTCAATTCTGTTATTTGAATATGCTCCATGTGCATAATTTGGACTTCTCTTATATTAATTGGTTTATTAGGTCAGACTTGAATGCTTATACTTACAATATGACATGAGTTTATCTTCCCTTTCTGTTTTAAATCCTTATAATGGCAATCTTGCATAGGTAGTATGTTTTAATTCTGTGACAAGATCCTATCATATCAATCATGACCAGTTCTTACATACCCTATAACTAGCATTTTCAGATCTCTTTAGATCGAACTAAAATTGGTTCGATTCTTTAATTCTAGGTGTTGTTATGTCTATATTCGTCCTATGTTACTATTTTCATGTATATTCCGGTAATATTTACTTTCCCTAGAAAATAGGGTTTACCTATTTTTCCTAAATCTGATTCTTATTGATTCTGTTATTGCTTCCTTATTTATGTTTGATTTTACAGTGTTTCCTTACTTACTCGTTTAATTTCTAATTCTATATAAAACCGTTCCCATTCCCCTTTGAGACGAACTGGAATCATTAATGTTTACTAAAAAACTGACGTTATTGCTCTTTGTTCTCTAAATACTATTGTTCTATATTCTGATTCCAGGTCAGCTGAAAGCCAAGGCCAGAAATTCTGGGTTCCTGCTACTGTGGACTTTGTTCTTTCTTGTTTTTCGCTTAACTAGTGAGTTGCTGAACTTTTGTCTGTTCATTCCTATTTACCTTGCATATGTTTTCGCTTCTGAAGATTGTAGTTTAATGTGTTTTTCTGGGTTGTTCTTGTATGCAATCCTGATTGCTTTACTTTAATTTTTGGTCTCTCAAATCTTCACTTCATTATTTTTGTAATCTGAAACATGCCTAAGCCAAATTCGAGTAATCAAGATTATCTTAATTTTTTTATCCAATCTGTTACTGCTTGACATCTCTTTGGTGTTTAGTCCTGCTTAAGGTTGTCAATTCTGTTATTTGAATATGCTCCATGTGCATAATTTGGACTTCCCTTATATTAATTGGTTTATTAGGTCAGACTTGAATGCTTATACTTACAATATGACATGAGTTTATCTTCCCTTTCTGTTTTAAATCCTTATAATGGCAATCTTGCATAGGTAGTATGTTTTAATTATGTGACAAGATCTTATCATATCAATCATGACCAGTTCTTACATACCCTAAAACTAGCATTTTCAGATCTCTTTAGATCGAACTAAAATTGGTTCGATTCTTTAGTTCTAGGTGTTGTTATGTATATATTCGTCCTATGTTACTATTTTCATGTATATTCCGGTAATATTTGCTTTCCCTAGAAAATTAGAGTTTACCTATTTTTCCTAAATCCGATTTTAATTGATTCTGCATGTTATCGCTTCCTTATTTATGTTTGATTTTACAGTGTTTCCTTACTTACTCGTTTAATTTCTACTACTATATAAACCCCTCCTCATTCCCTTTTGAGACAGACTAGAATCGTTAATGTTTACTAAAATACTGAAGTTATCGCTCTTTGTTCTCTAAATACTCTTGTTCTATATTCTGATTCCTGGCCGGCTGAAAACCGAGGGCAGAAATTCTGGGTTCCTGCTGTTGTGGACTTTGTTCTTTCTTGTTTTGCGTTTCACTAGTGAGTTGTTGAACATTTGCCATTTCATTCCTATTTACCTGTCATTTGCATATGTTTTCGCTTCTGAAGATTGTAGTTTAATGTGTTTTTCTGGGTTGTTCTTGTATGTAATCCTGATTGATTTACTTTAATTTTTGGTCTCTCTAATCTTCACTTCATTATGTTGGTAATCTGAAACATGCCTAAGCCTAATTCGGGTAATCAAGATTCTCTTAATTTCGTTTAGCCAATGTGTTACTTCTTGATATCTCTTTGGTGTTTAATCCTGCTTAAGGTTTTCAATTCTATTATTTGAATATGCTTCATGTGCATAATTTGAACTCCCCTTAGATTAATTGGTTTATTAGGTCAGACTTGAATGCTTATACTTACTGTATGACATGAGTTTATCTTCCCTTCCTGTTTTGAATCCCTATAATGGCAATCTTGCATAAGTAGTATGTTTTAATTCAGTGTCAAGATCCCGTTCTATCAATCATGACAAGTTTTTAATTAATATACCCCTCAGCATGTTTTGGCTCACTTGATCCACCAGTATGTTGTCATAATTTGTGCTTCACTACTATATCTAAATGTTGCTCTGCTGCATGAGGAGAAGTTAACTATCTTGTGACACTAGCACCTGTACTTAACATAATTTGGACCTTTTCCCTCTTATGAATCTACGTATCCCAATCCTTCAAAACGGTATGTTAATATGTAACTACTTATTCCCTAGGTGTTGAACTTGTTCTTCTAAATCTTTTCTAAATGTGTTCTTAAACCTAAAGCCTGTTTGATTATTTACTTTATGTGCCCAACTTGACTATGTTTGTACACATCAGTTTTGTCCCTTAGCTATTGTCCACTCTCCCTCATTATCACTCATGTTATTCTGAACTCCTTATTCCTTGCTGGCTGAAAGCCAAGTCTATCAAGGCTCTTTCCACTAACCTCCCTAGTGTGAGCACTGCCCAGGGTTCGTGAAGCCCTATGGAACTCTGACACACTAGGATTTGGTCCCTAATCTCTCATCCGAACTATCTCTGTTAACCTCCCTAGTGTGAGCACTACCCTGGGTTCTTGAAGCCATTGGGAACTTGGACACACTAGGGCCTTGGTTCTATATGCTCAACTCTGTTTTGTTCCCACTGGGTGAATCACTCAGTTCCTGGATGCCTTATGTCCATGAAGATATAATTTTGGGCTGTTTTGAACTATGAGAATGAAGGCCTGGCCTGGCTAGGTGTATCTTTGGGCCTGCTGTAGGCTCCCTATAGTTATTTTTACTTTGTAATTTATTCCATTCATTCTGGTCTGTAATAATTCTTGTAATAACATTTTGGGGTATTTGTAAAATTTGGAAAGGGGGTTTTATCTTATATTTGCATAAAAATGGGTAGAAATACTGCCTATAGGTATGCTATTTTGCTCGAAATATGTTACTTTGCTCAAACATGTCCGGTTATTATAGAAATCCTGCCTATAAGTATCCTACTCCTCCCAAATGTGTGTTAGATATCCTGCCTATAGGTTCTTTACTTGGTTAAAATGTGTTCTTCTTTACCTATTAGAAACCATGCTTATAGGATATTGAATGATTAATATCTCAATGTGTTGATAGGGTTCTGTTTACCTGCGGCTTAATCTACAAATTAGAAACCATGCTTGTAGGATATAAAATCCGTTTTAATTATAGAAATCATGTCTATAAGGGTTTGAATCAGTCTCAATTATCGCCTTGCTCGTTTCTTCAGCACTATGCTAATCATCACTATCAGATACCATGCCTATAGGACTCAATTAAGCAGTTCTGAACATATTCCTGTGATTTCCATTGTTAGTTGTTGCGAGAATCACTTAGGCATCATGACTATAGATACTTGTAATCAGTAGGCAACTATGTAGGATATAAAAAATTGTATTAAAAGAAAAGGCTTGTAAAACTGCTTGCTTATAAAATCCAAAATCACATAGAGATCCTGCCTATAGGATTCTGCAGACTTATTAAAATGTGCAACTGTCAATGTGAATCAGTTTGCATGCATTTTGTTGTTTAAGTGCGGAGGCTAACTTGAGCCCTTATTTGCTTATACATGGAAGTCCAAATTGTTTTGCATGTCGTGTAGTTTTTCTCCTTTTGAGTAACTTAGGTTAAAGTCTAGAACCACCCCAAGATAGAGGTCCAAATGCCTCCTGGACCTTAGGCATGGGACGGGTAGTGCACGCATAAGGCACGATTTAGAATCAATTAGCGCACTTAGGTAAACAACTTAAAGATAGTAATCGGGTAGCAGGAGATGATAGTCTGTGCCCGCTGAATAATACGAGTAACACCCCACCCCGAGGGAGTTACGAAGTATTATTTATATTGCACGGGGTGATCCTTTAGGCTAATAAATTTAGGACCCCCCACTTTCTCTTTTATTTAAAATCGGTCATTTTATTTCATTTGCCCAATTTTGTCTCTTCTCCTTGCTTAGACTAATTCATATAATTCGACTTCAGCCGGGAGCCATCGTTGTGTACCTAGAGGAGTGCCTAACACCTTCTCCTCGAGGTAATTTGAGCCCTTACCCGATCTTTGGTTACGCAACTGGTTAATCCAGAGTTATTTGCAAATCGCTGCCCTAATGCACCTTAATCCTTTAGGTGGCGACTCTCTCTCTTAACACTCTTCCTTAAAAGAGTTGTCACGTTTGAAACCCTCTTTCGCGAGGAAAAGGCGCGCAACAACATGGCGACTCTGCTGGGGATATATTTTAGGCTCTTACCATTGCAAACTTGGTCCGTATGAATTAGTCTCTTCCGATAGGCGTGTCTTTATTATGTTGCTGTTACCTGAATATTCCGCTCCCATCTTCCCTTTTATCGCGACATGCACACCCCTTCCATGTTTTCCCTTTATATAGAACCCATATGTAACTCTTCGCTTAATTTGATTACAATATGCGTTTCTCTAAATTAGTTATATCATGTCTCTCCCAATGCACTTTCATCATTTCAAAATACTTGACAACGTGTTGTTTATCTTTGCATAAAGCATGCTCCACATCATGTTCCACTTGTGTGTAACTAATACCATAGCGGCACTTGATGAGTATACACGCTCTTCCTCAATCACCCTTTTAAATTTGGAAAGGCTTATTTGTGGTAAATCGATCAGCGGTGCAGTCGACAGTTACGTGCCTTTCCTTCTCAAGTTGTCCACTTGAGGGTACCAGTCTAAACTCTTCTAGAAACCGCACTCTGATATTAACTGTGCATGCATCATGTCTAAACCTAGCATGGGTTAGAACGCTATCCGCGTAATAACTCTCTAAGGCAAACCTTGTCAAATCCCATCGAGATTTCCATAATCCCAACAGGCAAAATCATGATATGTGCATTATTTGGAGAAAACGTGCTGATATGTTAATCATTAATGTGTAAATAGTCGAATCTGGATGGGGAAAGGGCTAACTTTATCTATTTTGCAGAAATGAGGCACAAAGTCCCCAGGTCCGGCATGGATCGAAGTATCCCACCTTTGTTGCTAGATTGGTGAAAAAATATCTCGCCAAGTGAAAAGAACCATGTGAAAAGATTTCTCGGGAATTTTCCTTCCTTGCTAGACATTCAGCCAAACAATGTACTGATTGAGGTCGCTACTAAGTTTTGGGATGAGAAGAGGGTTGTTTTCCATTTCGGTGACATAGAAATGACTCCCTTTCTATAGGAAATAGGAGGCTTTGTTGGGCTTCCCTGGGATAGCCCTGATCTTTCGGTACCAGGAAATCGCACTTCTCAAGGCTTTTTGAAAATGATGGATTTTAGAAGGAGTGATGAGTTAGTCTGCCTGAAGAAGTTTTACATACCATTTGACTTCCTTTACGAGCGTTATGGGAACATCAAGTCCTACCATCTTTATCAGGATTAATTTGCCATCACCTCTCTAGGTTGGACTCATCGCCGGGTTTTTGTGTTCATTGTCTGTTTTCTGGGGATGCTGGTATTCCCAATACAAGGAGAAAGGATTCACACTCGCTTAGCTATTGTTACTAAGACCCAAATGGAAGGAATTGAGGGTCAGACTTATACTATTGTCCTGATGATCGTAGCTGAGATATACCGAGCCTTGGACTGTTGCAAGAAAGGATATACGCATTTTGAGGGTTGCAATCTGTTGCTGCAAATATGGCTGTTGGTGTAAGGCCCCGGAAAATTTTGCTAAGTAATTTAGGATTTTGAGGTGCCAGGTAGGCTAATTATAATATTTTATGTGCTATAAATATGATATAAACGAATTGGATATGGTAAATAAGTGTATAAGTCATAAAATAAGTACTTTGGGGTCCAAGGAGAGGCCTAATGTAGGGCCCCCGAAAACTTCACTATGTAATTTAAGGCTTTGTGGTGTCAAGGTAGGTAATACATTGTACTTTCGGAGTTTCGGGTCGAACGATATGCTGGGGAGTTGAAACTTTTCGTCGCAGCTAGAACAAGCTTTAGGTAGATAAAGCCAGGATAAAGCCAGGCCAGACCAGGCTTTTGGTAGATAAAGCCAGGATAAAGCCAGGCCAGACCAGGCTTTAGGTTGATAAAGCCAGGATAAAGCTAGGCCAGACCAGGCTTAAGGTAGATAAAGCCAGGCAAGACCAGGCGTTAGCCAGGCGACGCCAGGCTAAAGCCAGTCCAGACCAGGCGTTAGCCAGGCGACGCCAGGTCTGTGGCCCTGTCCGAAATGTTGGACTATCCATTTTCTATCTTTATAACCTGACCCCAGTCCCATATAAAACCCATTCCCCATCATTTTAAGCTTATTTTCTGATAAATTAGAGAGAGGAGAGAGTGGATTCTAGAGAGAGAAATTCCCAACTTTATCAAATTTGATCCTCCATCACTACTCAGGTCTGGAATTGATCAAGTAGGACACCATTTTCTTCACCATAAGAGGTAAGCTTCTACCCCATCAACCTTAATTTCCAGATTTTTGTTAAAATGAAACATGGTTAGGTGAGTTCATGAAGATGGGGGTAGGAATATTGCATGCATGTAACCAACTAGTCATAATATAGTAAAGGGAAATGGGTCACTAAAAAGAGGCCATTTAGTTTAAAGGAACACCGAGTGTTTGATGGAATGCTCAAGTGAGTTCAAGACATGATCATTATTCCTAATTCTAAGTTCACTTATGCCACATTGTGAACTAGATTGAAGGTGCTAGAAGGTCCGGTGAATTGTGGTAGAAATCTAAGGAAAAATCCCAAATCAAGGTATGTATGGCTAACTTTAATCTTTGTAGAATCGTCGCGCTAGTGTCCGAACATTTGGTATGAGTTCCTTGCTTGATCATATTTGAATTGATTGTTCTAATGTGTTGAGGCGTAAAATTCTGTTCTCTGATCGTCTTAGTTGTTTACCATGTCACCATGTTACTCGAAATTGTGAAATATGATTCTTTATGCTTATCCTATCATGTGCACAATTCGTCATACGTTGGAACTTATCGATATGAAGGGTAGTGCTACTAAATGAATGGAAATGGTAAAGAACTAAATTGTTAAATGTATCCAAGTGCCAAAGGCTATGTAGTAAATGATTGGAAAGAAATGTGAATTGATTTAATTAAGTTAAATGGTTATGGCGTACCTTACATGTCTCACTGTTTTTGTAAAGGTTATTGTGCCCCTTGATTTCACATGGTTCTCCGGTTGCTATGAACTTATACTCTTGGTAATATAAATTCTTGTGATTGAGTTGTTTCTTACTTAAACTATGTCCGGTGGGATCGGGTGTTGCGCCGCAACATGAGGAATAAGGATGGTGTGTAGAGAAGGAACAAGGGTGCAATGTGATTGTACGGTGGGATCGAGTTGCACGCCGCAACAAGAGAAATAAGGGTGGTTTTTTGAGAAGGAATAAGGGTGAAATATGATTGTACGATGGTATTGGGTTGCGCGCCGCAACAGGAGGAAATTGGAATAAGAAACTGTGAGACTCTCATTTGTGTTCTCTGTATTTCTATGCAACATTGTTTGATTTCCATGACTATCTTCTACTTGTGTACTGTTTAATTCTACTTAGAGTGAAGTTTGTTCATACATACTAGTACTATTCAATGGTACTAATGTCCTTTTTGCCGGGGCTGCTACATCTTTTTAAATGGATGTAGGTGGTTCGGTAGCAGGTAGCACCGATCGACGATAGTGGTGCTTTGTCCTCCTCCCTTCAGCAGTTCTGGTGAGCCCCATTTCCTCCAGGGGCCGTGTGTAGTTACATGTTGATCTCCTTTGTACATGTTGTCCCTTTTTGAGGCATAGCCGGGGCCTTGTCGCCGGCAGGTCTATGTTCATTTCTCCGTGCTCTTAGAGGCTCCGTAGACACTATGTGGGTTGTGTATATATTTTGGGTAGTTGTCGGATTTACTCGTAACCGTGATTCCGTGTCTTGATTATTGTAATTAGTATGTATGTTTTGGAAGATCTAATGTTGGTAACGGTGAAGAAGGAAATGGACTTAATGTTATGAATATATGCTTTTGATTTATCTCTTGCTAACTCATGTAAATAATGTATGCTATAAAAACGGGGGGCAATACCGTCAAGAATTTACGCGGAGACCATGGAATGACCACATAGCTTTTTACCATCCGAAAATAATGACTTTTATCCCGAACAGGTTTGCACCACCAGGAAATGCTGTGGGCTAGGTACACTTCTTTAACAATTTGACTGACGACAAGGTCCATTGGATGTTCGAGTGGTTCCCTACTAACGAATTCATCATTAGGTCAAGCGATGTTCCCCATCTAGTTCTAATCGGATTAAGGGGTATCTATCCTTATGCTCCTATCAGAGTCATGAGGCAATTTGGGAGGAAACAAGTCATACCACGAGTCTCCAAGATGGTTCACTATAAAGCATATTTCTAGAGTGATGCCAGTCCATTCAAGTGCGAGGCACAACACATGTGGAATATAAAGATCATTGTTGAAAAGGATACCATCGAGCCAGATCGGTATCATGCCGTCCATGTGTTTTTCTACCCATCATGGTTGGTCGATGACATAGCAGGAGAAGTCAAGCCAGGGATCGATTTGAGAAATAGGGTCATAGACGACGTTGCCGAGGCGCAAGTCAAATACATGAGGTTACACAAAAGGATTTTTGAATATGGGGCCAGACATTTGGAACAACACAAAGTGGACATGGAAGCAATCAATGAATGGAGAAGAATCGCTACTAAATCAACAGAGTGGATGGAGTATTTGGAGCAGGGTCTAATGGAGCTTGAGGGGAAGATGAGGAAAAGGGTTGTGGATCGTTAGAATGCAGAGCGCAATGAAGGAGGACATCTAGCAAGGGCTTATCTGTTGTTGGACATGCGCAACCTGCAGAATCTGATCAATGGGGCTAAGAAGTCCAAGCTTGGAGAAGGTTCCTCTGGGACCGAGTAGATTAAAATTGATATTTACGTGTTTTCTAGAGTCGTTTTAGAATTCGATTGTAATAAGGAAAACGCCGCTAGTAACTCTTTATAATTGTTGTCGTTTTAATAGAGATTTGGTCTATTTATCATATTAATAAAATGATGCAATTATCAGCATTACGTTTCCCCAAATCTATATGTCGTTAGGCCTACCTCGGGAACAATAAGGTCCTCCAAATTAGGACGCGAATTTATAATTCTGCAATACATGTTTAAATACTGTGAATATCCTTTCAAACTTCCCTACTGACTCGTTTACCTTTTTCTTTTCTTTGTTTTGATTATTCCCATCCCCTAGGGTTGGTTTGTGCATACTGGTATCATCAGCATATCATACCATATCTAGAGGTCCTCCACCTCCTCCTCCTCCAAGTGATCCTAAAAGCAAGGGAAAAGATAAGATGGATGACATGAGCGGTATCGGGAAAGACAACGCTACACATGCAGAGAATGTTGAGACTTCAGAAGGTCGAAGTACTCCGGCACAGAATGATTTGGTTCTACGGTTGGAGTAGAAGATACTGGAGTTACAAGGGGAAGTTGAGCAGGTCCGCAACTTGGAAAACCTTTCCCTCACCTTGAACGTCCAAGATATCAACCAACATAACGCTCAAAGCCCAGTGCCTCCTCAAAACACACCAAACCAGCAGCCGCAGAATCCCCCCGCACCTCATCAATATACCACGCCTCCCCAAAATCCTAATCTGCCACCGGTACCAACTCCTCCGCAACACCAATATCATCCAACCCAATACCCACATACTACTACTTACCATACTCCTCAAAACACATCATCCTACCCCTGATCCACAGAACTCGACCAATGATCACCCCTACACCCAAATCCCCGGAAACCATCAAAACAACCCCATATATGTAGAAACCTTACCTCACACCTCACAACAAACCCCATACACACTAGAATCCGCCGAGAAGGACCTACTCATCAATAATATGGCGGAGGAACTTAAGAAGCTCACAAGTCTAGTCCAAGGCGTCGAAGGGGGTAAAGGCATTGAGGGTTTGAACTATGAAGATTTGTGTATTCATATGGACGTAGAACTTCCATAGGGTTACAAACCTCCCAAGTTTGAAATATTTGACGGAATAGTGACCTAAAGGTGCATCTGAGGACATACTGCGACAAGATCATAGGAGTTGGAAAATATGAAAGAATCCACATAAAATTATTCATAAGGAGCCTCACCGGAGACGCCCTATCTTGGTATATCAATCAAAATCCAAAGAAGTGGGTTAACTGGGTAAGCATGGTGTCAGATTTCATGGATCGATTCAGATTCAATATGGAGAATTCACCATATGTCTTCCATATCCAGAATCTTAAGAAGAAGCCGACAGAGACTTTCTGCGAGTATGCTACTCGATGGAGATCGGAAGCTGCGAAAGTACGGCCGGCATTGGAAGAACAACAGATGAACAAATTCTTTGTCGGGGCCCAGGGTCCGCAATACTACGAGAGGTTAATGGTAATTGAAAATCGTAAATTCTCCGACATCATCAAATTGGGAGAAAGAATAGAAGAAGGAATTAAAAGCGGGATGTTAACCAATTTTGAGACATTACAAGCTACCAACAAGGCCTTGCAGTCAGGAGGCATATCCAAGAAGAAGGAAGTAGGGGTCGTGATGGTAGCCCAAGGTTCGAAATCTCCCCTCACATACCACACACCTCCACCCACATATCAGCCTTCACCTATCCGCAACCTGGCACCACCTACCGTACTTACAATACCCAGCCAACATACTACCACTCAGCACCAGCCCGCCAAAACTATCAGAAACCCAAACCAAATTTTGGCCGCAGGCCGCCTAGAAAATACACCCCTATTGCTGAACCTATCGATCAGTTGTATGAGAGACTGAAAGCTGGTGGTTATGTCACTCATATTCCCGTTGCCATGGAAAACTCCTCTCAATGGGTCTATCAAAATAAGACATGTGTCTACTACTCTGGCATGAAGGGTCACACTATTGATAAATGTTGAACTCTGAATGATAAGATCCAGAAGCTAATTGATACCAAGGTTATACAAGCAAAAGAGGCTACACCTAACTTCCACAACAATCCCCTCCCGGATCATATAGGCGAGGGAGTAAATGTGATACAAACTGATGAAGAATGGGACCCAGAAGGGTCAATTGGGCTCATTCGAGAGGGGGACGATCCTAAGAAACCTGAAGTCACTCCCACTTCTATCGTGGTACAAATACAGTCACCAGTAGAAGTTGAAGTAGCCGCACCAACTCCATTCGAAGTGGAAGTAACAACACCTGCAGTTGTGCCTGCTTCGTTTGAAGTAGAAGTGACCACACCATTCACTGTGACGATAACACCCACACCATCCTTTAATTCCAATTCCATTCCATGGGACTATGTTGCGAGAGAAAGAAGGAAAGGAAAAGCAAAAATGGAAGAAACTGGTGCAGCACATGGGATGACTAGGGCTAGAAAGGTTTACACACCTGAGCTCCTAGGGGAACAAGAAAAGAAACCGCTTCCAAACAGCCTATCATCAAAATCGGTATGCATGATCTTTGGAGAAAGGTGCAAGGGAGAGAGTACTATGTAGTGGACTATCTGAACAAAACCCCTGCTCAAATATCTATTTTATCATTACTACAAATTCTGAAGCGCATAGGAATGCATTGATGAAGGTATTGAACGAGGCTTACGTTCCCAACAACATCACCAGTGGAGAAATGGCTAACATGGTAGGACAAGTATTGGAAAGCCATAAAATCACCTTCCATGAAGATGAACTGCCGCTGGAAAGATTGAGTCACAATAGACTGTGAGCACGTGATTTTTGACCTATATGAAATACTCCTACAAATTAAAGAAAATAAGTTTTTCCCAATTATTTGCAATTTTTGTAGGATTTTGGGTTAATTGTTTGCATTTTGTGCATGTTTACTTTTATTAAAATCATGAAAAAGTCAAAAATACCTTACATTGCATTGAGTTTTGTTTCCATATTTTTAGGATTAATTAGTAAATTAGTTGTTTTAATTATAAATGAAAATTACAAAAATCGCCTATGTTAGCTTTACACTTCTAGTTTTTTTGTTGTCAAATTAATAACCTCTTTTATCAGTTTGCATTATTAAGCTAATTAATTGGCCAAATGTTAGATAAAGTAGTACATGGGCTAATTTTACAAATAGAATTAATTTGGAAATATTGGGCGAAAGGGCTACAATTTAAACTCTTATAATTGGAAGAAAGAAGGAAAGTTTGGTCTTGAACTTTAAATTGGACTGGCCCCAATTTAATTGGCCCAATTGTTTCCAACACCCGCCCCAATCAGATCTCATGCCTGACCCGCCTGACCCCTCTTTTAATTAAAAAGAAAAACCTAACCTTATCTCTAAATTAGCCAGCCGCATCTCCCCAAACCCCCCCACCTCAGTCCGTCACTATAGCCGCCTAGACTCGCCGGAATCCGGGGAGTTCACTCACCCCCAAATCGAGCACGTGCTCCCTCCTCTCTCCTCTTTCCACGTATCATAACAAACTTCTGACAAACAAGAAGATTCCATCCGATTTTCACTCGTCCTTAGCGATTCATTGGACGAATAGGAGTCGTGGATTGAGGGATAATCAATCCATGCCCTCCATATGTCCTAAAAATCGTTTGCAAAAGATGCTGTGATTTTCGGATTTGGGGAAAGAGAAGGGATATATATTTGAGGTCGTTCCTGAGTCAAGGGAGGTTTTTTTTTTGGGCTGGAAAACGTTTTTGAGAGAGAGAGGTTCTTTGGAAAAAAAATCAAAAATCAGTAGAGAAAGAAACTAGGGTTTGGATTTTGATTTTCTCTCTTCATCTTCTTCTTCTTTTGAGGGTCTGAAAAAAAAAAGATATATATTTTGTCTCTTATTTTCAGTTTGAATTTTCGTCTGCAAGAAATGGGATTTGACTGAAATTTTGGTTCGAGTTCGTATTCGATTTGAAGTTTACGATGCCGAGTCGAGTTTCTAGCTGCTGTTCGCGGTTCTAATAACGGTTCCTGCTCATTTTTTATGCTGCTGTTTCACGGTTGAATTTTGGAGTTAAGGCCTATGTATTCATTGTTTCTTCACTGATTTCTGAAGAGAATTTTGTCTTAACAGGTTCAGTTTTGTCTTCCTTAGCTCATCTGATCTTTGTTAGATTTAATCTTCTTTCATTACTTGTGTTCTACCTTACTTCCGGGCGCAAGTGATTATAGTTTCAAATATATTTGGTTTGTATACATTGGACTGTTATTTGAATTAATTTTGTAATCAATGAGTCGATATTCGAATCGTGTTGAGTTTTGCATAAATAGGCAGTGTGTTCGATTGGCTTTTTCCAACTGATTCTGTTCGTCTATGCTTCTATGACATTAAGCTCGGTTAGCTTAGTCTGAACCATGACTGAGCAGTTGATGTTTTGTCGAGGCCTAGCAGATTTCGTTTTGGAGTTAAATCAACTCGACTTCCCTGTACTTTGAGGATGAATGGACACCTTATTTTTCCAGTGTGAATGATCTAAAAGTGAAACCCTGTTTTGTCTAAATGCTGCTTTCCTCATATGTTAATTGGTCCATTGTTTTAGTGATCCATGCTTGTAATGAATTGGTTTAACTTAGGTACCATAATAAGATTCGATTCAGTGTCATGGTTGTTCATATCATTCTGTGTGCATTGTGAGATTTTTTGAAAGGACTGAGTGTATGATGTTGTCGTTCATCGTATTCCCTTGTCCACATTTCTAAAAGTTATACCACAGTGTAAGCTAACATCACAGTCTATTTCTTGAGTTGAGTTGCTGCATTATAGGGAGGTTTGAGTTAGTTTCTCATCTAGGATTTTTAATATGTTTCCTTTGAATTCTTTGTTGTTTCTTGTGTTGGTTCCCCATGAAACTCGCTGGAAAAATCCTAGCTGAACTTTCCAATTACAAAAGCCTAAGAATATTCTCCCTTTTGATAACAGACTTAGTGGAATTTATCAAGTAAACTAGGATTGTTGTTAAATCTTCAAGCGTTAAGGACATGAATGAGTAAAGTTTTTTACTCAAAAAATCCTAGATGAATTAGGTGAAAAGAAGTTTGACTGATTGTGTGCAATGATGTGTGCTGGGGTCCTGTTGATATAAAATGAGTTTTTGATATCCATTTTGAAGACGTTGCTTCATGCTGCTCGTGACTAGTATTATTCTTCTCTAGTTTTGGGTTGCCTTTCTTATAATCTTAATCGTTTGTTTTATGACTTTGCTGGGTTTGTTGTTTTGAAGAATTTGCCAATTTACATGGTCGAATATTAATCCCCTGTTAGCCCCATAGAACTTAAGAATGAAATTATATTGGTCCATTGAATTATGTTGGTGAGTTTATTTGTAAGTATTCTGTTATAGTTTGAATATTCATTTAAATGTTGACATTGTTAGGGATATATTGTTGTCTTAAAAGTCGTATTAAGTTTTTTCCCGTAGTTAAGCCTGTTGCATTCACGCCTTCAATGTGATTTTGCCTAAAACAATTTATGATTTCCTCACATTTTCTCTCTGAAAACTGATATTCGTTTACTCGAACCAATCCCGCTGCTACTATAGCTGACGAACAATGAATACCGTGGCTGTTGTAAATGCGTTCGTGGGTTACTAAATGTCAGATATTTATGTGCTGTAGATGGTTAGCTATTTTGATTGTGCCAATTTTCATATGGATTAGAAATCTCAATTTTAGGACAATAGAATCACAAATATAGTGGCTTGCTTTAGGTGATTATACAAATTATCGTGACTAGGGTACGGTTCCCGTGACGTGGTTGTGATACTTAATTTCGAATTATATTAAAGTAGAAAAATCGTTAGTTTGCTTTAAGAATAATTTGAGGTGCGCCATATACAAATTAAATCCTACAATCTATGGCCCTCACGTAAATACAAAAATTAGTATGGAAAATGCCTTGTACTCTCGTAGTTTGCTCTAGGCACTTAATTAAATAATTGTCATAACTATGGGTACGGTTCCCGTGATGTAGTTGTGACGCTTAACTATTAAAATCCGGGGGTACATTTAAGTGACCCGGCCACAGTTTAAGTTTAATAAAATAAATACGTTGTGGATTGTGGGTACGATTCCCGTGACATAATTTACAATGTGTAACCAAATAATTAGTTGTATAACAATTGGATTATTAAAAGCAGTTTAAAAGGAATAAAATGCACGTAACCCGGGAATGCCTAACACCTTCTCTCAGGTAAACAAAATTCCTTACCCGAATTTCTGTGTTCGCGGACTATAAAATAGAGTCAATATTTCCTCGATTCGGGATTTAAACAGGTGACTTGGGATACCATAAACTATCCCAAGTGGCGACTCTGAATTTTAAATAAAATAATCCCGTTTCGATTGTCACTTAAATTGGAAAAAACTCCCTTATACCCTTCCCGGGGTAGTAAAAAGGAGGTGTGACAGCTCTGGCGACTCTGCTGGGGATCGAACCCAGAATCTCTGGTTTAGGGTTCAAGAATTCGAGCTTAGAATAATTATTATATGTTGGATTTATTTATTACTTGATTTTATTTACATGTTTGGGCCTAATGTGCTAAATGTTGCTTTTAGTGCTTTGATATTATCTGAACTGTATATAAACTGCTACGAAATCCCTCTCTTCTATATTCTGAGGAGTGCACGCTGGCGTGACTTCTTGTTGTTAGTGTCATATCCCAATTTAGAACGAGGTTCGGACAAGTTGCAAAGCCGGATGATCTTTTGGTTACCGGTACGCTGCCCCCCTCGGCTCGAGTCGTCCGCTCGGGTAAGCCAAGTCTAGAACAAAACCCCAGGATTTAAACTTAGAATGACATGACCTCATGCCGGACCCCTAGTAGGAACGATTATTTACATCATGTGCATTTGGCTTAGGGGACTCAACACAGGGGTTGGGTCCGTCTAGGACAGGTGTACCCAAAAATAAAAGACCATTTTGATGCATTTTATGTGCTACATGTTGTATTCTTCGAGGGTAAAAGGCGTCATTTGGCGGACCAATGATGGTTGAGGACAAATAAGAAAAAAGAGAGGGTTAAGTGTGAAAATGAAGCAAGTAGGGCTAATTATATATTTCTTTCGCAAATTTATTTATTTTCTTTCAAGAAAAAGACCAAAAAAAAAAAATGAAAATGAAATTTTAAAGAAAATGATTTTGCACGTTCCCTTCATTTTGTTAAGAAAAAAAATATTAAAAAAAAAGAGAAAAAGAAAATTCAAAAATATTTTACATGTTTTCATCATTTTCAAAAAAAAAAAAGAGAGACAAAAATGTGTTTTTTTAATTACACATTATTATTTTTTTTCTCTTTTAAATTCTCTCTCGTATCCAATCTGCCCGAACTACGCAAAGCTGATTCGCGTCCTTCAGGGCGGGATACATAGGCAGCCCACATAGGGTCCGGTCTTCCTAGTGTGTCTTAGGTTCTTGGCTTCGCGGGGCCTTAGCCAAATCTTGCATGTTTAGCCACATTTGGCCACATATATTGTTTTTGCAAAATAAGGTTATTTTCTCAAAGTGGATTGTTATCCAATGTCTTATAGCCCTAAGTTTACAACAAGTTGTCCTCTCAGTTTTAAGGTCCATTCCTATTGAATTTGCATGTCTAGCCGCTTTTGGCCAAATCGACCATTCTTGCAAATGGGTCATTTTTGCAAATTAATTTTGAGCCATGATTATTGGGAGTATGAAGTCATATAAGTCTTAGTGAGGTATTTTTATGCTTTTGAGGTCACCTTTGTTGAGTTTGCACCAATAGCACCTTTGGCCACGTAGGTCATTTTTTGCAAAAATAGCTCAATCATGTCTTGCATGTGTCCAATAGGAGGTGTTGTGGCATCACATTGCGTCTCGAGTCACTAACCCTATTTGGTCTTATTTTTCTCATACATGTGTGGATTTGCTTACCAGAGCATGACAGATACCCCAGGTCCATTCCAGTCAGGACCGTTGCATACACGAGCTGCTTGAAGAAACTTTTTATTTTTGAGTCTATTTCATGTTGTGTGTTAATTTTAGTCTTGAACAGTAGTATCGGGTCTATCAGTCTAGTTAATATTGTCAAGTCTTTTGTTATAATACTTCCTGTTTTGTATCTGGAAAAAACCAAAAAAAGTTATAAATGAAAAATCCAAAAGATTTTTGTTTTTATTAGTTTATTTTATCCATTATTTTTTCGGAACTACACTTGGTAAGATTCATGTGGAACATGATACGTTGGCAACCTACATAGGGTTCGATCAATTCATTAAAAAAAAATTATCAAAAAAAAAGAAGAAAAGAAAAAAAAAGGGAAATGAATTTGTGGGACGTGAGGGCGAGAGAAAGAAATTAATGATAATTAGAAAGAAAAGAGAGGAAGGAAAATGAGCAAGTCAAGAAGTGCTAGAAATGAAAGAAAAGAGAAAATTGAAATGAACAGAATGGGGATGATGCCAAATGACCTTGTGACCCTTGAAGTCATTCTAGAATCGTTAATTGTTGCTAGGTACATTGCACACAACGTGACGTTTTTATCTGATAAATGCCCTAACGCTAACATGTTGGCTTTGTTCTGCTCCTCTTTGGTATTTTAATTGTTATTATAACACAGGGTGGTTAGTTTGTGGCACTTTGGCGATTCATCCATACAACACAAAGTCAGAAAGCAAGGTAGCCATGGCTAGCAAAGACTTGGCCACAGGAGTTGTGGACCCGCCGAGAAAAAATGTTGAATCGGGATCGGAACTGAGAGAAGTGGTCTTAAGGTTGAAAGGACAAATGGTTGAAATATACCAAGCTTGGATTAGTGGGCGCACTCCACCATTATTTTCCAC
Source organism: Nicotiana undulata (assembly GCA_005239495.1). Classification (NCBI taxonomy): domain Eukaryota; kingdom Viridiplantae; phylum Streptophyta; class Magnoliopsida; order Solanales; family Solanaceae; genus Nicotiana; species Nicotiana undulata. The sequence goes on from ML271110.1 coordinate 21,411, forward strand.
TAACTACACCGAAAGCCTCGTCACAATTCCACACTATAACAAATCCAGATTCCCACTGCTGCTGATATCTCCCCACAACCTTTTCACACTCCACCTCCCAAAACCACCTCCACCCCATATCCCGCTCCTTTGACCACTCATGTTTTTGTAGCCTCTCCACCAGCTACTCTTCCTCTTTCCTCTAGCGAGACTGTGTTCAAAGTCCCTAATGCCCAATGCTACGCTCCAGAACCAATTTTCAAGGTCTCAGATCCGTACTCTTATGCTCCCCATTTTGAGCCTCCCGGTGAAACTGAAAAGCTTGCTAAGACATTGGGGCACGATGAGATATTCAGAAAGCTGAAAGATATTTGTCTGTTTGTGGGGTCTAAAATGCCAAAGTTTAACTTTAATGATGGGCGGGGAGATCCAGTAGCCCATTTGAAGGGTTATTGTAGTGAAATGAGGAGTGTTGGCCGGAATGATGAATTGTTGATGGCGTATTTCAGTGAGTGTTTGAGTGGAGAAGCCTTGGAGTGGTATACCCGTCAGGATGTCAGTAAGTGGCATGCATGGGATGACATGGCTCAAGATTTTGTTCGGCACTATCAGTACAATGTAGACATTATCCTAGGCTGCTCCTCCCTATCTCAGAAACAAAATAAACCCGAGGGAAGTTTTGGGGAGTTTTGGCTCAGGTGGAACGAACAAGTTGCTCAAGTCAGTCCTCTGATTGATAAAAAAGATGTTGTTCAACCCCGCCAACGTCAGGATCCAGTGAGCATTCCTGCTAAATACTTTCAGCCTCAATACCGACCCCATGGACATCCTCGTACTCCATATAATCCTCACCAATGCTACTTTCCTCCACAAAATCCCCAAAGTCATACCCCACATTCCCAATACTCTATCCACAATGCACCGTCGTATGCTCCACACCCACGAAACCCGCAACGGCTGGCATTGCCTCCACAAATGTCTTACCCGCCTCTACAAGCATGTCAACCACCTACCCGAAAGAGGTTCCAACCAAGGCCGGAGTACAAAATGAGAAGGCAACAGCAAAGAAATAGTTTTACGCTGATTGGAGAATCCCACACAAGCTTGTTTGAAAAGTTGAAACATTCTGGCCTGATTAAGCCGCTCCTTGGCTACACTCCGGACCCATATGCAAGAGGTTTTGATCCTACTAAACGGTGCATGTACCACTCTAATGTCCAAGGGCATAGCATTTAAGATTGTCGTGCTTTGAAAAGGGAAATAGAAAGAATGGTTCAAGAAGGGATAATTGGGGTCCAAGGCAGTAATACCCCAAGAGTCACACATAATCCTCTACAGGTACATGACAACGTACAAATTGTTGGGACGGTTTGCAATAATGAAAGGTTGGTCGAAGGAGTCAATGAGCCGCCTGGTGAAGACAATGTGATTGAAGTTGGTGAAGGTCCCAGTAATTTTGATGTGCAACTCAGTGGCTAAGATCTCGATCTTATTAATTAGAAAGCACCTCATTTCCTCGTCGGGAAGGAGTTTTGGCAGTTCATTTTGACTTCTTTTCTGCTATCTGTTTATTTCGGGGTTGTAATCCAGATTTTATATTGTGTGTTTTGGTGATTCAAACCCTTCCATCCGCTTTTGCTTATCTCTAGGAGTCTTGTTAGTTAGATTTGTGTCTCTCACTTTGTCATCTAGGTTTGTTTCGGTGTTGTTCAAACCCTTCTATCCCTTGGTAAAATGAGATTTGTTTTTCTTTTATTTGCAGTCTTCGTTTAGTTATTTTCTTGTATATTGTTCTTTTCAGGCCAGTTCTAGTGACATGACATGCATGCGGAATTTTTAGCCAGATCTTGAAAGCCAATCTAATCATGGAATAATGAAACATGGTTTTGAATATGATAAAATATGCGTTTGAGGAAACAAGTAAAGATTCACACATGTTGAGATAACTTGAAGCTTGAATTGAGTGAAATTGAGGCAATCAATATGAGCAATCAAGAGGTTGATAAAAGCATACAACAAGGGTGTGATGACCCAAAAGGTCATCTTATGTAATTTAAGCTATATCTGTTTTCCGAGGCTTCGAGAGCCTCCGTTAGTCTCACCTCGATATGCGTGCGCAGCCCGGGCGTATAGCCGGGAAGCTATTAGGTGAGAATTTGATGAAAATGAGTTTTGATAATTAATAAATGAATATAGTTGACTTTGGTCAACATTTTTGGTAAACGGACCTGGACCCGTGACTCGACGGTCCCAGAGGGTCCGTAGGAAAATATGGGACTTGGGCATATGCTCGGAATCGAATTCCGAGGTCCCAAGCCCGAGAAATGAATTTTTATGGAAAATTGTTTTCTGAAAATAATAAAGGATTTTGAAAATGAATAATTATGTGAAAA
>ML271111.1:0-59537 GCA_005239495.1 Nicotiana undulata
TAAATGCTCTTGAAACGAGCCCTAATCTAAGCAATATGGTATTAAATGTGCCGAAATTCTCCGACACATCAGAGCCCTGAGGGCTCGGGTGAGTTTTGGATAGGCCAAGAGGTGTTTTTCACTTTAAAAGAACTGTTGGTTTTTCAGTATCTGGTGTCCAGGTTTTTGTACTATGCGATCACATAGGTATAACCGCGATCGCATAGTGTAGTCTTCAGGGGTTCCAAGCTTTGTGTTGTGCGAACGCGACTCCTGGTGTGCGATCGTGAAGCACTGTCCAGGTAAGCTGTGCGATCGCACAGTGTTCTACGCGACCGTATTGTGCAACAACCCCTTACCATGTGAGAACGCACACCCCCTCCTCGCGATCGCACTGCCCCAGCCGCCTTACCCTATGTGATCGCATATAATTACCCACGATCGCACAGTTGCCCATCCCAGCTAATATAAATATCGAATTAAAACCGGGCAGAACCCTTTCTTCTCAAATATTTTGAGGTTCCAGCCCTAAAAATGAGTTTTCTTCAACAAGCTTCATCCCCAATTCATAGGTAATCAATTCCAAACCTTGTTCTTTCAATTCCTTACTATTTTGCTTCACTTTTAAAGCAAAAACAAAGAGTTTTCATGGTAAAAATCTAGGATTTGAGTAGAATTAGGGAGTTTTGTAAAAATTGAATTTTTATATCAAATTAAGGTCGAATTTCAAAACTAATAGCATATTTGGATTTGTTGAATGGGTAAACGTAATTTGGTCCGAACCCCGAGTTTAGACCAAGCGGGCCCGGGGTTGGGTTTTCACTTTTTTTTTAGAAAACTTATGAAAAAATATATTTTTCAATAAAGCTAGTTCCTTTAGCATTAGTTAATGATATTAAGTTAATTTTGATTAGATTCGAGCAAGTTAGAGGTGAATTCAAAAGGAAAAGCAATAATTGAGCAGTGAGTGGCCTGCGGAATTGAGGTAAGTGTTTGGTCTAACTTTGGCTTGAGGGAAAAAGACTCCCCACTTGTTTGTTATGTGAAATGCATGGGCGTGGTGTATAGGTGTGGTGACGAGTATCTATGCACCACCCAAATTGGTTGTTAAACATGATCCCCTTTCTCGTTCCCCACTCATTTGATCATTGTCTTAATTGTTATATGTCCATTATTGTTTCTATGACTATTTGGCCTTGTGTATTTGTTGTTAGATATTGTTGTGACTATTTAGAAAGAGTATTGGTTGTTTGAACTGGTTTCTTTGTGATATAAACATGGTTGAGAGGTTTGGTATTGTTTTTATGAAACAAATGCATATATATTTTGATATTCCTGTTGGTTTCATGGTTGAGAGGTTATTGATGAAGTTATGAGAAAAATGCAGTTTATTATTTATAATTGTTGAGATAAAAATATTGTGAAAGGCTTGGCCTGAATTGTGAAAATTATGAATAAATTGATATGATATGTCTGGTGGGAGCGGGTTGCACGCCACAACAAAGAATAATAAGGGAGGACAGGTGGGATCGGGTTGCACGCCGCTATAGGAGTAATAAGGGTGATATATTAGGGAGGAGCAATAAGGGAGGACAAGTGGGACCAGGTTGCACGCCGCAACAAGGAGCGATAAGGGAGGACATTTATATTTTACTGATTTTTAAAGAAAAAGAAAATAAAAAGTTTAGAAAAGTTAAAATTTCTATTGTACTACTCTTTAAATATTTCAATACTATTTTTATTCAAAGTTAAAGTATTTAACTTTGAAGAGTTATTTGAGAATTGGTTATAGCTGAGTTATTTTATTTTGTTGCAGCACTTATTTATTTATTTGTTTAGAATTCCTTCTGGCTTTATTATTTATGTTGTTATCGATTGTATTGTTGAAGCCCCGACTTAACCTCGTCACTACTTCGCCGAGGTTAGGCTCGGCACTTACTCAGTACATGGGGTCGGTTGTACTGATACTACACTCTATGCTCTTTTGCACATATCCAGGTACTAGTCAGCAATAGAGGATTCCAGGACGACCACCCGATTCGTTTGGTGACACGAGGTACATCTGCCGACGTTTGCATATTCCGAGAGTCTTCTCCCATTATTATTTACAATGTTCTATTAAATTCAGAACAATTACACAATTTCTTTAAGCCATTATTTGTAGCATTCTTTAGTAGTTCGTGGATTGTGACACCAGACCCTGGGGTAGTCTTAGAGTTAATTATATAATTAGTTCGTGATTCGTTTCATTTACTTGGTCTCTATTATTATTTTATTTTATTGTTGTTGGGAATCACATTAATTAAGTCCATATTAAATTTATTTAATTCTACCTCAGTAATTAATTAAGGAAATTAATTAAGTGACTTCTAACATTGGCTTGCCTAGCAAGTGTGGTGTTAGGCGCCATCACGGTCCACAGGATGGGAATTTGGGTCATGACAAGTTGGTATCAGAGCACTAAGTTTATTTAGGTCCCACAATCCACGAACAAGCTTAGTAGAGTCTGGAGGATCGGTACGGAGACATCTGTACTTATATCTCAGAGGCTATTGAGTTAGGAAACAACTCCATTTTTATTTCTATTCTATCGTGCGATCCTTGTATCTCAAATACTGATTTGGATTCTTCTATTTTCTCACAGATGGTGAGAACACGTGCTTCATCTTCCGCTGACCAGAATTCCGGACCTTCAGCAGTAGCAGCTCTTACTAGGGGCAGAGGCTGAGGCAGGGGCAGGAATCAGCCCATTGCTCAAGCAGCAGCCACAGCTGAGGAATCCCAGATTGAGATTAATGAGGGTTTTTTGGCTCAGACTGTCCTAGCGGGACCAACTCAGGTTCCCGAGGGGTTTATTGTTACCCAGTTCTTCAGGATGCTTTGGTCCGTTTAGTAGGCCTTATGGAGAGTGTGGCCCAGACTAGCACTTTTCCTGTTGCAGCAGCTGTATTTCAGGTTGGAGGAGGGGTCTCGATTCCTACTATCCACACTCTAGTTCAGACTACTCCTCAGGTTCAGACTCTAGTGGCCAATCCCATTGGGGTAATTCAGCCAGTTGCAGCAGTGTCATCCGCTAATGGGGAAACCATGTCATCAGATGCTTTGTGGAGACTTGACAGGTTCATTAAACTATTTCCTATCCATTTTAGTGGTGCTACTTCGGAGGATCCACATAGTTTTCATGAGGTGTTGCGTAATATGTGTATTTTGCAGACCAATGGGGTCGATTTTGCAGCTTTTCAGATGACTGGTTCCGCCAAGAAATGGTGGAGAGATTATTTGTTGATTAGGCCAGTGGGATCACCTGCTCTGACTTGGGATCAGTTTTCTTATCTCTTTTTGGAGAAGTTCTTACCTGTCACTACTCGATAGGATAAGCGTCATCAGTTTGAGCGACTACAGCAGGGCAACATGACTGTGACTCAGTATGAGATTCATTTTGTGGATCTGGCTAGACATGCTATTCTTATATTTCCAACAGAGAGGGAGAGGGTCAGACGGTTTATTGATGGCCTTGCTCAGCCCATCAGGTTGCAGATGGCCAAGGAAACAGTGTCCGAGATTTCTCTTCAGGATGCAACTAATATAGCTAGGAGGGTTGAGTCAGTTCTTGGGATGGGAGGTCAGGGTTCAGACAAGAGACCTCGCCATTCCGGTGTTTTCAGTGGTGCCTCATCTGGAGGCGGGACTTCATTTAGCAGAGTCCATTCATCCAGGCCATTCCATTCAGCGCTACAGATTTTGCACGGTACTTCAGGGGGTCGTGGTTCTTATGTACCTTCTTCTGCTCAGCCAGTCTACAGTGCTCCTTCTGCTCCTATTAGAGCACCTCCTCTGCAGAGTTATTATCGTGGTCAGCCGGTTCGTTAGGGTCAGTCCTCATATAAGGAGGGATGTTTTGAGTGTGGTGAATATGGGCATGTTCGGAGAGCTTGTCTGAGATTTTTGAGTAGTCAGCATCAGTACCAGGGTTCACGTGCCATAGTTCCGGCACCAGCTACAGTACCACCTACCCAGCCAGCAAGGGGTAGGGGTCATGCAGTCATAGGTAGAGACCAGAATGTTAGAGGAGGAGGACAGATTGCTAGAGGTGGAGGTCAACTTGCTAGAGGTGGAGGTCCTCCCAGAGGTGTGGTTCAGGGTGGTGGGTCTCAGCCCCGACTATATGCTTTTCCAGCTAGGCCTGAGGCAGAATCCTCCGACGCTATTATTACAGGTATCATCTCAGTTTGTAATAGAGCTGCTTCCATTTTATTTGATCCGGGGTCTACTTATTCGTATGTTTCCTCCTATTTTGCCTCATATTTGAATATGCCCAGTGATCCCTTGAGTGTTCCTGTTTATGTGTCTATACCGGTGGGGGATGCTATTGTGGTAGATGGAGTATATCGTTTGTGCGTGGTAGTCATCAAAGGTCTTGAAACTAGTTTTGATCTTTTACTTCTAGACATGGTTGACTTTGATATTATATTAGGCATGGATTGGTTGTCGCCCTACTATGCCATTTTAGACTGTCACGCCAAGACGGTTACTTTAGCCTTACCGGGGTTGCCTCGATTAGAATGGAAATGGACTCCTGGTCATCCTCCCAGGCGGGTAATTTCATATGCTAAGGCTCGTCGCACGGTGGAGAAAGGGTGTTTGGCTTATTTGGCTCATATTCGTGATTCTGATGCTGAGGTTTCTTCTATAGAGTTAGTTCCCATCGTGCATGAGTTTCCTGAGGTATTTCCTGCAGACCTGTCGGCTATGCCGCCCGACAGGGATATTGATTTCTGTATTGATGTGGCTCCGGGAACTCAACCCATTTCCATTCCTCCATATCGGATGGACCTACCAGAACTGAAAGAGTTGAAAGAACAGTTGCAAGATTTGTTAGATAGGGATTTTATCAGACCTAGTGTCTCGCCTTTGGGTGCACCGATTTTGTTTTTAAAGAAGAAAGATGGGTCAATGAGAATGTGCATAGACTACAGGCAACTAAATAAAGTTACTATCAAGAATAAATATCTGTTGCCAAGGGTTGATGACCTATTTAATCAGCTTCAGGGTGCTAGAGTGTTTTCGAAAATTGGTTTGAGGTCAGGCTACCATAGGCTGAAGATTAGGGCGTCCGATATCCCTAAGACAACCTTTCGTACGAGTTATAGGCACTATGAATTTTTGGTTATGTCTTTTGGGATGACTAATGCTCCAGCGGCTTTTATGGACTTAATGAATAGGGTTTTCATGCCACATCTGGACTCTTTTGTGATCGTGTTCATTGATGACATTCTTATATACTCCCGCAGTCGGGAAAAGAACGAGCAACATCTCCGTATAGCACTCCAAACTTTGAGGGATAATCAGTTGTATGCTAAGTTTTCTAAATGTGAGTTCTGCTTAGATTCAGTATCCTTTTTGGGTCATATCATATCAACTGAGGGTATTCAGGTTGATCTTAAGAAGATAGAGGCAGTCAAGAATTGGCCTAGACCCACCACAGCCACGGAGATTAGGAGTTTCTTGGGTTTGGATGGTTACTATCGTCGTTTTGTGGAGGGGTTTTCATCCATAGCAGCCCCAATGACTAAATTGACTCAGAAAGGTGCTCCATTTACATGGTCAGATGAGAGGGAGGCGAGCTTTCAGAAGCTCAAGACAGCCTTGACTTCAGCACCGGTGTTGGTGTTACCATCAGATTCGGGTTCTTTTACGGTGTATTGTGATGCTTCTCAAGTTGTCCTTGGAGCAGTGTTGATGCAGGATGGAAGGATGATTGCGTATGTGTCTCGTCAGTTGAAAGTCCATGAGAAGAATTACCCTGTTCATGATTTAGAGTTGACATCTATTTTGCATGCTTTGAAAATTTGGAGGCATTATCTTTATGGCGTGCTGTGTGAGATTTTTATTGACCATCGCAGCCTCCAGTACTTATTCAGGCAGAAAGATCTATATTTGAGGCAGCGGAGGTGGTTAGAGTTGTTAAAAGATTATGACGTCACTATATTGTATCACCCGGGGAAGGCCAATGTGGTGATCGATGCATTGAGTATAAAGGCGGTGAGTATGGGCAATCTTGCGTATATCCCAGTTGGCAAGAGACCGTTGGCTTCAGACATTCAGACTTTGTCTAATCAGTTCGTGAGGTTGGATATTTCTCCCAGCAGTGTTCTAGCTTATACTGTCGCTCGGTCTTCTCTAATTGATCGTATCCGAGAGCGGCAGGATGATGACCCACATTTGGCGGTCCTTAGAGACACGGTTCGGCACGGTGATGCCAAACAGGTTACAATTGGAGATGATGGCGTTTTTAAGATGCAAGGTAGGTTGTGTGTGCCTAATGTTGATGGCCTCCGGGAATTGATCCTTGAGGAGGCTCACAGCTCCAAATATTCTATTCACCCAGGTGCAGCAAAAATGTACCAAGATTTGAAACAACATTATTGGTGGAGAAGGATGAAAAAGGACATTGTGTCTTATGTAGCTCATTGCTTAAATTGTCAGCAGGTAAAATATGAGCATCGAAGACATGGTGGTTTGCTTCAGCAGATAGAGATTCCTGAGTGGAAGTGGGAGCGTATCACTATCGACTTCATTGTTGGGCTCCCACGGATTCAGAGTAAGTTCGATGCGGTTTGGGTTATTCTGGATAGGCTGACTAAATCAGCACACTTCATTCCAGTGGCTAGTACTTATACTTCAGAGCGGTTGGCTGAGTTGTATATTTGGGAGATTGTTCACCTTCATGGGGTGCCCGTGTCTATCATTTCTGATCGGGGTATGCAGTTTACTTCGCACTTTTGAAGGGCAGTTCAGCGTGAGTCAGGTACCCGAGTAGAGTTGAATACAACATTTCACCCTCAGACTGACGGGCAGTCCGAGCGTACCATTCAGATATTGGAGGACATGCTCCGTGCTTGTGTTATTGACTTTGGAGGTTCATGGGATCAGTTCTTGCCGTTAGCGGAGTTTGCTTCTAATAATAGTTATCAGTCGAGCATTCAGATAGCTCCTTATGAAGCATTATATGGTAGACGGTGCAGATCGCCAGTTGGATGGTTAGAGCCAGGAGAGGCTCGGTTGTTGGGTACCGACTTAGTTCAGGAGGCCTTAGATAAGGTCAAGATTATTCGGGAGAGACTTCGTGTAGCTCAGTCTAGGCAAAAGAGTTATGCCGATCGTAAGGTCCGTGATGTAGCATTCATGGTTGGAGAGAGGGTATTGTTTCGTGTGTCGCCCATGATGGGTGTTATGAGGTTTGGGAAGAAGGTCAAGTTGAGCCTTAGGTATATCGAGCCGTTTGCGATTCTTGATAAGGTGGGCGAGGTAGCTTACAAACTTGCATTGCTTCAAGGGTTATCCTCAGTTCATCTGGTATTCCATGTGTCTATGCTCCGGAAATATCATGGTGATCCGTCCCACGTGTTAGATTTCATCTCTGTCCAGTTGGACAAAGACTTTACTTATGAGGAGGAGCCGATAGCTATTTTAGACCGGCATGTTCGCCAATTGAGATCTAAGAGTTTTCCTTCAGTTCGAGTGCAGTAGAGAGGCCAGCCCGTTGAGGCAGCTACTTGGGAGTCTGAGTCAGATATGCAGAGTAGATACCCACACTTGTTCGCCACTTCAGGTAATTTTCTATGTCCGTTCGAGGACGAACGTGTGTTTTAGAGGTGGAGATTGTGATGACCCAAGGGGTCATTTTATAAAATTAGACTCTGTTCCATGCTTAATAACCATAAAAAGACTAAAAGTAAATACCTTGATTTACGTGCGCAGTCCGGGCGTGAAACCGGAAAGCTTTTATGTAAAAATATGAGAAATAGTGGTTTTTAGAATTTAAATTTGATAAAAGTTGACTTTGGTCAACATTTTTAGTAAGCGGACCCGGATCCGTATTTTGACAATCCCGGATGGTCTGCAGTAAAATATGGGACTCGGGCATATGCTCGGAAATGAATTCTGTGGTCCCAAGCCTAAGAAATCAATTTTTGAAAGAAATTGTTTTGCTGAAATGTTTCAGAATTAAAGAAAAGAAATAATGCTAAAACTCATTGGTATCAGGTCTGTATTTTGGTTCTAGAGCCCGGTACAACTTTGTTATGATATTTAAAGGTTAACTGTGAAATTTGGTGAAAAACAGAGTTCGTTTGACGTGATTCGGACATCCGGTTGAGAAATTATGAACTTTAAGAGTTTTTGTTGAAAATGATGAGTTTTGAGGTTTAATTCATAGATTTACATGTTATTTTCATGATTTTATCGCACGAGCAAGTCTGTATGATGTATTTAGACTTGCGTGCATGATTTTTTTAGAGCCCCGAGGGCTCGGGTGAGTTTCAGATAGGCCACGAGGTGTTTTTCACTTTAAAAGAACTGCTGGTTTTTCAGTATCTGGTGTCCAGGTTTTTGTACTATGCGATCGCATAGGTATAACCGCGATCGCATAGTGTAGTCTTCAGGGGTCCCAAGATGTGTGTTGTGCGAACGCGACTCCTAGTGTGCGATCGCGAAGCACTGTCCAGGTAAGCTGTGCGATCGCGAAGCACTGTCCAGGTAAGCTGTGCGATCGCACAGTGTTCTACGCGACCGCATTGTGCAACAACCCCTTACCCTGTGAGAACGCACACCCCCTCCTCGCGATCGCACTGCCCCAGTCCCCTTACCCTGTGCGATCGCATATAATAACCCGCGATCGCACAGTTGCCCAGCACAGCTAATATAAATATCGAATTAAAATCGGGCAGAACCCTTTCTTCTCCAATTTTTCGAGGTTCCAGCCCTAAAAATGAGTTTTCTTCAACAAGCTTCATCCCCAATTCATAGGTAATCAATTCCAAACCTTGTTCTTTCAATTCCTTACTATTTTGCTTCACTTTTACAGCAAAAACAAAGAGTTTTCATGGTAAAAATCTAGAATTTGGGTAGAATTAGGGAGTTTTGTAAAAATTGAATTTTTATATCAAATTAAAGTCGGATTTGAAAACTAATAGCATATTTGGGTTTGTTGAATGGGTAAACGTAATTTGGTCCGAACCCCGAGTTTAGACCAAGCGGGCCTAGGGTCGGGTTTTTACTTTTCTTTGAGAAAACTTAGGAAAAATTATATTTTTCAATAAATCTAGTTCCTTTAGCATTAGTTAATGATATTAAGTTAATTTTGATTAGATTCGAGCAAGTTAGAGGTGAATTCAAAAGGAAAAACAATAATTGAGCAGTGAGTGGCCTGCAGAATTGAGGTAAGTGTTTGATCTAACTTTGGCTTGAGGGAATAGGACTCCCCACTTGTTTGTTATGTGAAATGCATGGGCGTGGTGTATAGGTGTGGTGACGAGTATCTATGCACCACCCAAATTGGTTGTTAAACATGGCCTTGTTGATTTGTTGTTAGATATTATGGCTATTTAGAAAGAGTATTGGTTGTTTGAACTGGTTTGGTATTGTTTTTATGAAACAAATGCATATATATTTTGATATTCCTGTTGGGTTCATGGTTGAGAGGTTATTGATGAAGTTATGAGAAAAATGCAGTTTATTATTTATAATTGTTGAGATAAAAATATTGTGAAAGGGTTGGCCTGAATTGTGAAAATTATGAATAAATTGATATGATATGTCTAGTGGGAGCGGGTTGCACGCCACAACAAGGAGTGATAAGGGAAGACAGGTGGGATCGGGTTGCACGCCGCAATAGGAGTAATAAGGGTGATATATTAGGGAGGAGCAATAAGGGAGGACAGGTGGGAGCGGGTTGCAATATTTCAGGTAGGAGCAATAATTGTTTAGAAAAGTTAAAATGTCTATTTTACTATTCTTTAAATATTTCAGTATTATTTTTATTCAAAGTTAAAGTTTGGAACTTTGAAGAGTTATTTGAAAATTTGTTATAGCTGAGTTATTTTATTTTGTTGCAGCTTTTATTTATTTATTTGTTTAGACTTCCTTCTGGCTTTATTATTTATTGTTGTTATCGATTATATTGTTGAAGCCCCGACTTAGCCCCATCACTACTTCGCCGAGGTTAGGTTTGGCACTTACTTAGTACATGGGGTCGGTTGTACTGATACTACACTCTGTGCTCTTTTTCACAGATCCAGGTACTAGTCAACAATAGAGGATTCCAGGACGACCACCTGATTCGTTTGGAGACACGAGGTACATCTGCCGGCGTTCGCAGATTTCGAGAGTCTTCTCCCATTGTTATTTACACTGTTTTATTAAATTCAGAACAGTTACACTATTTCTTTCAGCCATTATTTGTAGCATTCTTTAGTAGTTTATGGATTGTGACACCAGACCCTGGGGTAGTCTTAGAGTTAATTATACAATTAGTTCATGATTCGTTTCATTTAATTGGTCTCTATTATTATTATATTTTATTCTTGCTGGGAATCATTTTAATTAAGTCCATATTAAATTTATTTAATTCTGCCTTAGTAATTAATTAAGGAAATTAATTAAGCGACTTCTAACATTGGCTTGCCTAGCAAGTGTGGTGTTAGGCGCCATCACAATCCATAGGATGGGAATTTGGGTCGTGACACTCGGAGCCGTGTCTAGTAGATCCCTTCTTATCGGTGTAATGTCGACCACATCTATAATTAGGGGGCTGCATGGAAATTTAGGAAAGTACCCATTTATGGCTATTCTAACTCGTGCGATGTTCCAATATTCAGTAAATGGCACCCAAGAAGAGAGCCCGACTCGGACTAGAGGCCAATGCCACCCCAGGTGTGGCCATAAATTCTCAATCTGATGGTGCGGGTGAGGACAATTCCCCGACCATGGATCAGCCTGACACTTCCGTTCCTGGACAGACTATTCCAGTTCCTGCTCCAGCGGAGGGTGCTATGATCCCTACCGCTGATATTCCTGATCCTCCTCCAGCCCCAGCTTCGGGTCCCGATATTTCTGATGGGGACATCAGGGGAGCTATTCAGATGTTGACGCAGTTGGTGGACTCTCAGGCCCAGAGATCAAATATTTCCCTTGCACCCTCGAGTGAGCAAGGGGATTCTTTAAGTTCTAGGGTCAACCAGTTTCTACGGTTAGCCCCTCCAGAGTTCACAGGCACTGACCCAGAGGCCGATCCTCTGGATTTTATATATGAAATGTACAAGACCCTCCAGGTTATGAGGGCTACTGATACAAAGGGAGTTTAATTAGCTTCCTATCATCTTAAGGGAGCGGCATATTCATGGTTCAAGATGTGGGAGAGTTGCCATGGAGAGGGGAGCTCTCCGGCGAGGTGGGATGAGTTTGTAGATGCTTTTATGGACATTTCCATCCCGCCGAGACTAGGGCAACCCGTGCTGCAGAGTTTGAGGTCCTTAAGCAAGGCAACATGAGTGTGTGAGAGTATCATATGGAGTTCGTGCGCTTGTCCGAGTATGCTATCCACATGATGCCAACTATGGAGGCCAGAGTTCGTCGGTTTGTTCAGGGCCTTGGTCCCTTGGTTATCAATGACGCTGCTACAGCTGCTTTGCACTCAGATATGAACTATGGGAAAATTGTGGGATTCGCCCAGGCTACAGAGGCTCAGAACTTGAAGATAAGAATGGATAGAAAGAGTAATAGAAGGGCCCGGTCAGCGGGAAACCTTGGGAGTTCAGTTGGAGGCGTGAGATCAGCCCTTGGGAGAGGACCATCAGGGCCATCTCAGTCTTATGCTCAGTCCTCAGCCAATGCGCCACAATCAGGGCACAGTTATCAGATGGGAGGTCGCTTTGGACCAGGTGCAGATAGCAGGAGGTTCCATTAGTCGGGTCGTCAGGCGGGAGGTTCCAGCAGCAGCGGAGGGCCCCATGCCCTAAGTGTGGGAGGTTTCATTCTGAGCCATGTTACTTGGATATCCCGGTATGCTATAGATGCGGAGTGAGGGGCCATGTTCAGCGAGACTGTCGTGCACCCAGTCAGGGCACAGGTAGGGGTACTGCTCAGCCATCCAGTTCGTCATCCGCTACGTCTTCAGCACGCCCTCCAGCACCTGCAGAGCACGGTGCAGCTAGGGGTAGAGCACGGGGTCAAGGGGGACCCAGTCGGTTCTATGCTTTGAGTGGTCGCCAGAGTGCTGAGGCTTCTCCAGATGTGGTCACAAGTATTCTGACTATTCAAACACATGATGTTTATGCCCTTATTGATCCTGGATCTTCATTGTCATATGTTACTCCATTTATTGCTTCCTGTTTTAGGATAGAACCCGAACAGCTTCATGAGCCATTCTTAGTGTCGACTCTGATTGGTGATTCTATTACGGCCGGTTGAGTCTTTAGGAATTGTGTTGTCACGGTGTGTGGTCGGGATACCACGACCGATCTTATTGAGTTAGAAATGATAGATTTTGATGTAATTATAGGGATGTATTGGCTCTACTCGTGCTTTGCTAAACTCGACTGCCAAACTAGAATTATGAGGCTCGAGTTTCCTAATGAACCAGTTATTGAATGGAAAAGGGATGATGTTGTACCGAAGGGTAGGTTTATTTCATGTCTTAAGGCTTCCAAGGTGATCAGGAAGGGGTGCATCTATCATTTGGTCCGGGTTGCGGACACCATTTCAGAGGTGCCTGCTCCTGAGTCCGTGCCGGCTGTGAATGAATTTCTTGAAGTATTTCTGGATGAGCTTCATGGGATTCCACCAGATAGAGAGATCGATTTCGGGATTGATGTATTTCCAGATACGCAACCAATATCTATTCCACCCTACAGGATGGCACCAGTAGAATTGAGGGAGTTAAAAGAGCAATTGAAAGATCTGTTAGAAAAGGGTTTCATTCGGCCAAGCATGTCGCCTTGGGGCGCACCAGTTCTTTTTGTCAGAAAGAAGGATGGATCTCTTCGGATGTGTATTGATTATCGGCATCTCAACAAGGTCACCATCAAGAACAAATACCCATTGCCTCAGATAGATGATTTATTCGACCAATTGCAAGGTGCTAGGTTTTTCTCCAAGATTGATTTACGGTCCGGGTATCACCAATTGAAGATCAGGGAGCAGGATATCCCTAAGATCGCCTTCAGGACTCGTTATGGGCACTTTGAATTTTTGGTAATTTCCTTTGGGCTAACCAACACCCATTAACTTTTATGGATCTTATGAATCGAGTTTTCAAGCCGTCTCTTGACTCTTTTGTGATAGTCTTCATTGATGATATCCTTGTTTATTCGTGAAGTTAGGAAGATCATGCTAATCACCCCAGGGCAGTTCTGCAGACTCCTCATCAGCACCAATTGTATGCAACGTTTTCAAAATGTGAGTTTTGGCTAGAATTAGTCACCTCTTTTGGGCCATGTTGTTTCTAGGGAAGGGATTCAGGTTGATCCCCAAAAGATCACAGCGGTGAAGGATTGGCCTAGACCAACGACCGCGATAGAGATTCACAGTTTCTTGGGCCTAGCTGGGTATTATCGGAGGTTCGGGGAGGGATTCTCTACTCTCGCCTCCCCATTGACTTAGCTGATGCAGAAAGCGATTAGGTTTCAGTGGTCCAATGCTTGTGAAAAGAGTTTTCAGGAATTGAAATCGAGATTGACTTCGGCGCCAGTGTTGACCTTGCCAGAAGGTTCAGAAGGGTTTGTGGTTTATTGTGATGCTTCAAGAGTTGGTTTGGGGTGTGTATTGATGCAATGTGGTAAGGTAATAGCGTATGCTTCCAGACAGCTCAAGAATCACGAGAAGAATTATCTGACGCATGATTCGAAGCTCGCAGCTATTGTGTTTGCATTGAAAGTCTGGCGGTATTACCTTTATGGGGTCCATGTGGACATGTTCACAAACCACAAGAGTCTTCAGTATTTATTCAAACAAAAGGAGTTGAACTTAAGGTAGCGGAGGTGGTTAGAATTGCTCAAGGTTTATGATATGAATATTTTGTACCATCCAGGAAAGGAGAATGTGGTAGCCGACGCTCTTAGTCGGAAATCCATGGGTAGCTTGGTCCATTTGGAAGCAGGTCAGAGGTCTTTGGCTCGGGAGGTTTATCAGTTGGACAGTCTAGGGGTCTGTCTTTCGGCCTCAGATGAGGGGAATGTTGTGGTGCATAGTGGAGCGGAGTCTTCACTTGTAGCGGAAGTAAAGGGAAAGCAATTCAGGGATCCAGCTTTGGCACAATTAAGGGAAGCAATTTTGAATCACAAGACTTCAGCATTTTCACTCGACAATGATGACATTGTTTTGCGTTGCCAAGGGAGGCCATGTGTTCCGGATATGGATAATTGACGTTTTATACGTCAATACAACACAAGAGGGGGGGGGGGTGATTTGTGTGGTGTCAGATTTTCGAGTGCAGTCTCTATAGATGAACATGGTTCTTCTATGTGTTCCAACTCGTACTGTTGCAGAATAATAAATGCAGAAAAGTAAAGAACAAAGATATTTTAACGTGGAAAACACCCGGCTCAAAAGGTGAAAAAACCACGTCCTACTATTCAGTAGGATTTTCCCAAACTCTTCACTACAACTCTGAGCCAAACAACATTTACAAAATAAACTCTTTTGTAAACCTAAGGACTAACACTAATCCCTTTTTAGCAAACAAGCCTCTAGTTAATTTCGACAAACTTCAAGTTAACTCTAACTTGATCAATGTGTACCTATTACAATTGCTTCTAATAAAGCTGAAAGATACAATATTTAATTACCTACTACAAACCAACTAGACTCAAAAGATAACAGATGAAACTGGTTCTTCTAGCTGGTTCAAGTAGCTTTTGTGTCGCACAAGAAATTTGCTTGCAAAATTGCTTTGGTAATTTTGCTTTCAATTCTTGTTTCACTTCTGACTTTGTGAAATCAATTATTCAGCAGGAATGCTTCAACAATTTATAGACTCAATAGTTGAGATGTTGTTGTTTGGTTCTAGTGCAACTCTTCCTTGGTGGAAGAGTTTGTGTTCATCTTAACTTCCTTGATTGTTTCTGTCCTTGCTGAATTCGAACTCTTTCTTCTTATCACTTTGCAACCTTTTCGCTTTAGGAGACAACCTCTTAGTTCATAGATAATTCACAGATCATGTTTATCTCCTGTTCATGTATGCTTCTTGTGCCAATAGGTCTGTTTGATAATGTTTGCCCTGATGGACCTAGTTCAACTGTGTAGGCATTTGTCAATCTTCAAAACCATGCAGTGACTTGGTTCAACAAATTCTCTTTTTTTGATGATGACAAATTATGTGCTCAGCCCTGTACATACTTCAATCCAACCTAGACACTTTGTAAAGTTTTTTAAGCATTTATCATAGATAGACCAGGTTCATTAGGTTATAAAATATCACAAAAATCTTTGAAGCACATATCTCTCTTTTGGCATCATCGAAAAGTTGCAAAATTATAAACTTACCAGAGTTATTAACAATTACTCATGGCCATTGAGGCAACTGCAGGTGCAAAGCATGATTAATCATCAAAAGAAACCAATCAAATGTAAGCTATTTAAGAAACTGAGACAAAATCAATAACCAAAAAGCAAATTCATTGATTAGATCATAGTTCAAGAACCATATACAAAATGAATTAAAAACAGTCGCAACCATGATCAAAAAATATAACAAGATAAAATCCCAAACTGGGCATTGAAGGGGTTTTGGTGGCACTGGATTCCTAAGGCTGGGAAGGGGCAGATGGGGTTGTGGTCTTGGCTTGAAGAAGGGAGAAAATTTGTTGAAGAACATCATCATTCATCTCCTTCTCTTTGGCTAATTAAGTTCTGAGAGCATCCCGCTCAGCTTCAACCTAATTAAGGCAAGATTTCAATCGAAGGATCTCCACATCCTTTATCTCACCTTCTTGCACAAGTGACCAGACCTTGCTATTAACAAGCATTTTCCTAGATGAACCAGGTTCATCCTCAGGAATATTTACAATGTAATCACAGGTCAGTAGTGTATTCTTCCCAAAATAGTCCTTAGCAGTAGCCATCTCAACTTTCTTCACAGGAACCTTGAAGTGGGCAAGCACAGCAGTCAGAATAAATCCATATGGTATAGCGTGTGCCTTGGTTCCATTCACAACTCTATCCAAAAGCTGGATGATGAAAGCAGGCACATTGATCTGCTTGCCCCTGTACAAGCATTCCATAAGCGTGAGGTCCATATAGCTGGCAATGTGCCTTTGTTCTTGTCTTGGCAGCAGAAACTTGATCACAAACTCAAAGAATAGTTTCTGCTGAGATCGCATATCGCTCTTGAAAACTGCCCTGGGCTCAGGTTCTTGATCATTCTCACAGAAAAACTTGGTGATGTTGAGAGCTGAGGACATACCATCCAGATTAGACCATCTTTGCCTTGGTTCGGGAAGGGAGTGATGCGGTTCGGGAAGAAAGGGAAATTGATCCCGAGGTGTGTCGGGCCATATCGAATCGCTCAAAGGATAGGGCAGGTAGCGTATAGGCTAGAATTACCCCCTGAAATGTCATTAGTGCATCCAGTGTTTCATGTGTCCATGCTAAAGAAGGTAATTGGAGATCCATCTGCCATCGTGCCAGTTGAGACCATTGAAATTAATGAAGAATTGTCATATGAAGAGGTTCCGGTTGCTATACTTGATAGGCAAGTCCGTAGATTGAGAAACAAAGAGATTGCTTCTGTTAAAGCATTATGGAAAAGTCAACAAGTCGAGGAAGCCACGTGGGAAGCGGAAAATGAAATGAAATATAAATATCCCCATTTGTTTGAATAATTCTAGTAGTTGTCGTGAGAACTGCTATCTCTAAGCAATTACACCTTTGTGTCAAATTTTGTGCAAGAACACTCCACTCTCCTAGTTTCCTTACTATTGTGACTTCTCAGTTTTGTGCCACTTTTGTGTATATTGTGGAATAGTTAAATTATGTGCAACTCATGTGATAGTTGAATGATATGCAAGTTTTTGGCATTAACTGAATTATGTATAGCATGTTGAAGTAGTTGAATTATATACAATTTGATGAGGTATCCGAATTATGTGCAAATTGTTGGAATAAATGAAAATGTGTGAAATTGGTTAACAATGTGTTTTGGGGGCTCTCTGACAGGTAGATAGGCCTAATTACAAAGAAAACTCTTGCAAAATTTGTAGAAAAATATCGGAGTTAGTGAAAATTGGGGGTTAGCATATTGTGTTTTCAAAAATGATTCCCCGATCCTCATTCGAGGACGAATGACTTTAAGTGGGGGAGGATGTAAAAGCCCATAAAATTTCATGCCTAAAATGCCCCGGTAGGTTCCGAGAATTGGGCGGATCTGCGGTCCATTATGCGATCGCAGATCAGGTATGCGGACCACATAATGGTCGAATACCTGGACAACCTGCTGTCCAGTTTGAGGACAGCTATCAGTAGTCTCTCCACCATACTCTTCCTCTTCTCCTCCACTCCATTCCTCATCATCATTAATCTTAACTTTCCTTGACTCAGACCTGGTCCTCTTTGCCATGGTAGAGGGTGTGGCAGACACAGAAGCTGACTTCTTGGAAGAAGCCTTAGCTTTCTTGGATTTAGGTGTCTCAACCACAACTAGAGAAGGATGCTCTTCATGATGGACCAGGTCCATCACATCATCATCAATAGTAACTGCCTGAACAGGCTCTCCCACTTTTGCATATCCCTTGGCAGCCTTCTTCTTTTTGCTCTCTCTCAGAGCTCTTTCCAATTCTTCTTCTCCTTGCCTGACAGCACTTCTTGTAGCTCGAATCTTTGGGGCAGGAGCATCAGCAGATAATGACTCTTCTTTGGTGGAACTGGGGTAGTAGCCTTCTTGGACTTAGGAGTTCTTTTCTTTTTGGGATTATAGGACTCCCCCAACTTCCTTAGCATCTCAGCCAACGTCTCCTCAATGGATGAACCAGGTTCATCTACTGATTGTTGTAGGCGCTCCAGACCTGCTGCTTCTTCCCCTGAATTGCTTCCCCCTAAAACTGTGACTCCTTCTTCATCAATCACAGAAGCGGGGCCACAAATAGCCAGAGGGACACCGTCCTTCCCAGATCCCCTTACTGAGCTCCCTTCTCCTACTCTCTCAAGATTTATATTTTTACCAAGTTTTCTATGCCTATCCGACACCTCTACATCCACAATCGACCCAACCAAAACAAATATGTTCTCAGCCATACCAGATGCAGACCCAATTTCAAGATTTCCTTGTTCAGTTTAATGAACCTGGTGCTACATCCTCATTAGGGGATTTGAAGGATTTACTGGAGGATTCAGAATCTTGGACCTTGCTAGCCTAAAGTATTTCTTCCAAAAACTGGGCACGAGAACCAAAAGCAACTGATTTTCTGGCCAAAACTTTCACTCTACGTGCCCTGGGGGCTGAAATGGGGTTAGGTGTAGGTTCAGGAGTAGGTTCAAGAACTGGAGGGTTTTGGGGGGTTGAAGATCTGGCTGGAGAATGTGAACTGTATACTGATGGGGAATTAGAACTAGAATCACCATCCTCATAGTCATGGGTGGAGAAGGAAGATGACACAACTGGTTATGAAGACATTTTTATGAAGAATTTGGAAGAGAAGAAAGTCGATCAGTTTTGGTTTGAGAGGAATAAAGAACAAGGTTTGACGGTTATGCTTTTGAAGAGGAGAGGTAATTATGGCTTTTTAAAGACGTGGTCATTAATTTTACACTGGGCAGATTTATTAGTCAGGTGGAAGTCTAATCGTTGTAGGGGTGTCATTCATTAGACGGTTAGGGATCCCTAAATCTAGGATAATTAAGATATGATGGGACTCTTTGGAACTGGTTCATTTTAGGATAAGTACAAAGAATTTGAAATGAACCAAATATAGATAGAGTCCTGCTCACGTGTGACTATAATTAATTCAAGAAGTGTATGGAGATGAGCACGTACCTTGTTAGTCAGATGAACCAGCAGCGATGAACCAGGTTCATCGTGTTATAGTCTTTAATATGCCTCAATTTACAAAGATAGAAAAAATCATTAGCAACCAGGGAATCATATTAATACATGGCAAGAGAGTATGGCAGTAAAGTCATGATACTGAGCAATGATTAGTCTGGTTAATTATCTATTTTAGTGTTTCTAGCCAAAAATATATATTTTTCATTTATTTCACTTTTGTTTTTCAATTAGGTGATCTTAATCATCCCTAATTCAAGCCGGTTTATCTCAAAATGCTCCCTACTCAGTGCTTTAGTAAATATATCTGCAATTTGCTTGTCAGTAGCACAAAATTCAATTGAGATCATTCCCTTTTCATAGTTATCCCTTAGGAAATTGTGTCTAACATCTATGTGCTTAGTTCTTTTATGATGAACCGGGTTCTTTGTCATACTAATTGCACCAGTGTTGTCACAGAAAATAGGAATGCTTCCAACCTCTATACCAAAGTCCATGAGTTGTTGCTTGATCCATAGCAACTGAGCACAGCATGAGGCTGCAGCCACATATTCAGCCTCAATAGTAGACAAGGCTACTGAATTTTGTTTCTTGGTGGCCCAAGACACAAAGCAAGAGCCCAAAATGTGAGCCATGCCTGAAGTACTTTTCCTGTCAACCAGGAAACCTACATAATCCGCATCAGCATATCCTACAAGGTAGAAATTACTACCTTTAGGATACCAAAGACACAAGTCAGTGGTGCCTTTCAGATATCTCAGAATTCTCTTCACTGCAGTTAGATGGGACTCCTTTGGATTTTCCTGAAACCTAGCACACAATCCTACACTGAACACAATATCAGGCCTGCTGGCAGTGAGATATAATAAAGACCGAATCATCCTTCTGTATAGCTTCTGATCAACGGATGAACCATGTTCATCCACATCTAATTTTGTGGCTGTGGCTATGGGGGTGTCAATTTCCTTTGAGTCTTCCATTTTAAATCTTTTGAGAAATTCCTTCACATATTTTTGTTGATGGATCATTGTTCCATTTGATTTTTGCTTGATTTGCAAGCCTAAGAAGAAGTTTAGCTCACCCATCATACTCATCTCAAACTCACTCCCCATAAGTTTAGCAAATTCCTTACTCAATTTTTCAGAGGTCGCCCCAAATATGATATCATTCACATATATTTGCACAACCAGGAGATCCTTACCTTTTTCCTTTAAGAACAAGGTAATGTCAATTTTACCTTGTTTTGTATCCATGTTCTAGCAGGAATTTTGATAGTCGTTCTTACCATTCTCTTGGTGCTTGTTTGAGTCCATACAAAGTCTTGTCTAGTTTGTATACATGGTCAGGTGTCTCCTTGCTTTCAAAACCTGGAGGCTGTTTTACAAATACTTCCTCCTTTAGATAACCATTGAGAAAAGCATTCTTTACATCCATCTGATGGAGAGTTAATTTCATGTGTGCATCAAATGCTATAAGAAGTCTGATTGCCTCCAATCTTGCCACAGGAGAAAAGGTCTCATCATAGTCAATTCCCTCTTCTTGACTATATCCTTGGACAACCAGTCTGACCTTGTTTCTTGTAACAGTTCCATCCTCATCGAGTTTGTTCCTAAAGACCCACTTGGTGCCAATTACTGATCTGTCTAGTGGTCTAGGTACCAAGTTCCATACTTGACTTCTTTCAAATTGATTCAGCTCTTCTTGCATGGCATTTACCCAGTCAACATTCTTTAGGGCTTCACCACTGTTCTTTGGTTCAATCAAGGATAGAAAGGCATCAAACGCACACAGATTCTTCAAAGAGGATCTTGTTTTAATTCGGGATGTCAAATCTGTTATGATGTATCAAGAGGGTGAGAACTCTGATATATGTGTGGTTTGAGAACCAATTGTTCACTTCTAGATAATCCCATGATGTCTTGTTTTTGTAGAACAGGATCAGGGCCAAGGTCCAAAGTACTTTTCTATTGAGTTCCCCCTGTCATGTGGCTCGGGGTAGTTGGACTTGGTCCATCACCTGCTCAATCTTCCATAATTGCTTCAATTTGTTCACTGCTTCTGACCAGTCCAAGCTCCTCATCTTCTGGTTCCTATCTCTCAGAAAGAGTGTTAGTTTCATCAAAAACAACATGCACACTCTCCTCTACACACATAGTTCTTTTATTATAAACTTTATAAGCTTTGCTATGTGATGAATATCCCAATAATACTCCCTCATCACTTCTGGGATCAAATTTACCTAGGGAATCTTTGCCATTGTTGTGCACAAAGCACTTGCATCCGAAAGCCCTAAGGTGGGATATGTTGGGCTTTCTCCCTTTAAGTAATTCATAAGGAGTTTTCTCTACCAGTGGCCTGGTCATGCATCTATTTATTATGTAGCATGCAGTGTTTATTGCTTCTGCCCAAAAGCTGTGAGGTAGTTTGCTAGAAAGAAGCATGGTTCTGGCCATGTCTTCAAGAGTTCTGTTCTTTCTTTCAACAACTCCATTTTGCTGTGGGGTTCTAGGGGAAGAAAGGTTGTGATCGATACCATGTTCATCACATAACTCATCAAACTTTGCATTCTCAATTTCAGTTCCATGATCAGATCTTATTGATGTTAGTTGATTTTCCAACTGTTTTTGAGTTTTTCTAACAAATGAAGTGAACATATCAAATGCTTTATCTTTAGATGTCAGAAATAAGGTCCAAGTGAACCTTGAGTAATCATCAACTAGCACCATTACATATTTCTTACCACCTCTGCTCAGAGTTCTCATAGGACCACATAAGTCTATATGAACCAGTTTCAACATTCTGGTGGTACTGACCATTTTCTTGCTTTTCAATGAGGATCTTACCTGCTTCCCCCTTGCACATGCCTCACAAATTTTGTCTTCCTTGAACTTAATGTTAGGGAGCCCTACCACTAAGTCCTTAGAGATTAATTTGTTAAGTTGATTCAGACTCGCGTGACCAAGTCTTTTGTGCCAAAGGAGGGGATCACTGTCCAAAACACTTAAGGAAGTGAGTTCATTTTCAGACAGAGTGGACAAGTCTATGACATAGATGTTATTCATTCTTTTTCCCTGCAAAACAATCTTGTCAATAAGCAGGTTAATCACAAAACATTTTGTGGAAGTGAAAGCAACCAGGTTACCTGTGTAACGCAATTGTGACACACGGATCATGCTATATTTCAAGCCATCTATCAAGTACACATGTTCAATTGAACGTGTGTCATCCTTACCTACCTTACAAACCCCTATAATTTCACCTTTCTTTCCTTTTCCAAAGGAGACATTTCCTCCTTTGAGGTTTTCAAGTGAAAGGAATTGTTCCTTGTTCCCTGTCATATATTTTGAGCAGCCACTATCCAAGTACCAAATTTGGCTGCTTCCTCTCACTTGCACCTACAAAAAGAAATCATGGGTTAGTTTTAAGAACCCAAACTAGTTTGGGTCATTTTCTATGAGAGAAAGGATGAATTAAGCTTTTTCTGGCCCAATTTAGTAACCAGTTTTTCTTTTTAACAAAACTCTCATTTCTTCGACTGACCTGCTCTTTTGCAGTACATTCAGCTTTGTAATGACCAGTCTTACCACAATGGGTGCATATTTTATTCTCAGGGAGAGCGAGATACTTGCTTTTGGGATCCCACTTGGGCAGTTGACTCCCAAAGCCAAGTCCTCTCCGGTTGCTACTATGGTTTTCTTGAAGCCATGTTAAGGCATCAGAGGATTTATTCCATTTACAAGTTCGATCTAACTCATGTTTGACTTTACCAAGTTCTTCTTTAAGAGTCCTTATTTGTTAATCCTTGGTATACATCTTATCTTTTAGTTTTCCCATATTTTCTTCTAACATGGTATGAGAGTGATCAGCAATCTTTTTACTGGATCCTAGCTTTAAGTTTAAATTTTCAGATTTTAGTTATAGAATCTCAATTTCAAGTGGATGAACCTGGTTCATCAGGACATTGTTTTTCTTTTCAGATTCACTTAATCTGATTTCCAGGTTCATGCATTTTGCTTTTAGCATTGCACATTCTTTAGAGAGTTGTTCTTTCTCTTTGGTTGTTTCTTCAGAATCATCCATGAAATCCAGTAGCAACTCAGAGAGTTTCTCTTTAGATAGGAACTTTATTTTGTTTTTGAGATGGGAGATACTTACCTCTGGTTCTTCATATGATTCCTCATCGGATTCTCCAATTGCCATGAGCGCCTGTTCTTCATTCTCACCATCTTCTGATTCTTCATCTGAGCTTTCCCCCCAAGCAGCAACCATAGCCTTTGTTGTGGTTTTCTTGGGTTGGACCAGTTCATTCTTCCTGTTCCTTCTTTCAAATCTCTCCTTTTTCCATTCCAACTCCCACTGAGGAAAATTCTAGATATGGTGGTCAGTCTTTCCACACTTGTAGCATCCCTCGTTGATTGGCCTTTCTAGAGCGTTAGCTTTGTAGTTTCCACCTCTTGAGATGCCCTTTTTCCTTATGAGGAAGTTTCTAAATTCCTTAGTGATCATGGACATCTCATCTTCCTCTAGATTTGCTCCCTCAGTGATTCTCAGTGCTAGACTCCTTTCCTTCTTTGGAGCATCCATTTTCATTGTCTACCTTCTGAGTTCATAGGCAGTAAGGTTTCCAATAAGCTCGTCCAATCTGAGGGTTGCCATAATTTTGAATTCCTGGATAGCAGTGATTTTGATTTCCCAGGAAATTGGCAAGACCCTTGTCAGGATCTTCTCCACCCTGTTCTCTTCAAGAATGACTCTACCAAGAGACTTGAGTTCATTTGTCAGAGTTGTGAACCTCGTGTACATCTCTTGGATAGTATCTCCTTATTTCATAGTGATGTTTTCATACTGAGAGTATAATAGAGTACCTCTTGATCTTTTCACTTGAGGTGTTCCTTCATGGGCTACTTGCAAGGTATCCCAGATTTCTTTTGCAGTGGTGCAACTTTGGATTCTGCTATACTCGTCTGGACCTAGTCCACACACTATCCACTTTTTGGCCTTAACATTCTTCTCCCATTTCTTCAGATCTTCAACAGTGCAGTCAGCTCTTGTTTTTGGTACATCTACCCCTTCAGCAGTCTTCTTCATGGTGGCTAGAGGACCATCAGTGACTATGTCCCAAAGCTCATAGTCTTCTCCAATCAAGTGGTCCTTCATCCTGTTCTTCCACCAAGAGTAATACTAGACATTAAAGAGTGGTGGCCTTGCAGTTGATTGACCCTCCCAGTTTCCAGGTGGTGCACTCATTTTGATCTTTTCCAAGGTGTTAGTCTTTTCAAGAATAACCTACTCTGATACCAATTGATGTTTTATACGTCAATACCACACAAGAGGGGGGTGATTTGTATGGTGTCCAATGTTCGAGTGTCATCTCTATAGAAGAACCTGGTTCTTCTATGTGTTCCAACTCGTACTATTGCGGAATAATAAATGCAGAAAAGTAAAGAAATACGTGGAAAACTCCCGGCTCAAAAGGTGAAAAAGCCACAACCTACTACTCAGTAGGATTTTCCCAAGCTCTTCACTACAACTCTGATCCAAACAACATTTACAAAATAAACTCTTTTGTAAACCTAAGGGCTAACTCTAATCCCTTTGTAGCAAACAAGCCTCTAGCTAATTGCGACACACTTCAAGTTAACTCTAACTTGATCAATGTGTACCTATTACAATTGCTTCTAATAAATCTGAAAGATAAAATATTTAATCACCTACTACAAACCAACTAGACTCAAAAGATAACAGATGAAACTGGTTCTTCTAGCTGGTTCAAGTAGCTTTTGTGTCGCACAAGAAATTTGTTTGCAAAATTTCTTTGGTAATTTTGCTTTCAGTTCTTGTTTCACTTCTGTCTTTGTGCAATCAATTATTCAGCAGGAATTCTTCAACAATTTATAGACTCATTAGTTGAGATGTTGTTGTTTAGTTCTAGTGAAACTCTTCCTTGGTGGAAGAGTTTGTGTTCATCTCAACTTTCTTGATTGTTTTTGTCCTTGCTGAACTCGAAATCTTTCTTCTTATCACTTTGCAACCTCTTCGCTTTAGGAGACAACCTCTTAGTTCATAGATAATTCACAGATCATGTTTATCTCATGTGCATGTATGCTTCTTGTGCCAATGGGCATGTTTGATAATGTTTGCCCTGATGGACCTGGTTCAACTGGGTAGGCATTTTTCAATCTTCAAAACCATGCAATGACTTGGTTCAACAAATTCTCCCTTTTTGATGATGACAAATTATGTGCTCAGCCATGTACATACTTCAATCCAACCTAGACATTTTGTTAATTTTTTTAAGCATTTATCATAGATAGACCAGGTTCATTAGGTTATAAAATATCACAAAAGTCTTTGAAGCACATATCTTCCCCCTTTTGGCATCTTCGAAAAGTTGCAAAATGATAAACTTACCATAGTTATTAACAATTACTCATGGCCATTGAGGCAACTGCATGGGCAAATCATGATTAATCATCAAAAGAAACCAATCAAATGTATGCTATTTAAGAAACTGAGACAAAATCAATAACCAAAAAGAAAATTCAATGATTAGATCATAGTTCAAGAACCATACACAAAATGAATGAAAAACAGTCGCAACCATGAGCAAAAAACATAACAAGATAAAATCCCAAACTGGGCACTAAAGGGGTTTTGGTGGCACTAGACTCCTAAGGCCGGGAAGGGGTTGATGAGGTTGTGGTCTTGGCTTGAAGAAGGGAGAACATTTGTTGAAGAACATCCTCATTCTTCTCCTTCTCTTTGGCTAATTCAGTTCTGAGAGCATCCCGCTCAGATTCAACCTCAATAAGGCGAGATTTCAATCGAAGGATCTCCGCATCGTTTATCTCACCTTCTTGCACAAGTGACCTGACCTTGCTGTTAACAGGCATTTTCCTAGATGAACCAGGTTTATCCTCAGGAACATTTATAATGTAATCATAGGTCAGCAATGTATTCTTCCCAAAATAGTCCTTAGCAGTAGCCATCTCAGCTTTCTTCACAGGAACCTTGAAGTGGGCAAGCACAACAGTCAGAATAAATCCATAAGGTATAGTGGATGCCTTGGTTCCATTCACAACTCTATCCAAGCGTTGGATGATGAAAGTAGACCAATTGATCTGCTTGCCCCTGTACAAGCATTCCATAAGCGTGAGGTCCATATAGCTAGTAATGTGCCTTCGTTCTTGTCTTGGCAGCAGAAACTTGATCACAAACTCAAAGAATAGTTTGTGCTGAGATCGCATCTCGCTCTTGAAAACTGCCCTGGGCTCAGGTTCTTGATCATTCTCACAGAAAAACCTGGTGATGTTGAGAGCTGAGGACATACCATCCAGATTAGACCATTTTTGCCTTTGTTCAGGAAGGGAGTGATGCGGTTCGGGAAGAAAGAGAAATTGAGCCCGAGGTGTGTCGGGCCATATCGAATCGCTCAAAGGATAGGGCAGGTAGCGTATAGGATGGAATTGCCCCCTAAAATGTCATTAGTGCATCCAGTGTTTCATGTGTCCATGTTAAAGAAGGTAATTGGAGATCCATCTGTCGTCGTGCCAGTTGAGACCATTGAAATTAATGAAGAATTGTCATATGAAGAGGTTCCGGTTTCTATACTTGATAGGCAAGTCCGTAGATTGAGAAACAAAGAAATTGCTTCTGTTATAGCATTATGGCGAAGTCAACAAGTCGAGGAAGCCACGTGGGAAGCGGAAAATGAAATGAAAGAGAAATATACCCATTTGTTTGAATAAATCTAGTAGTGGTCGTAAGAACTACCATCTCTAAGTAATTACACCTTTGTGTCAAATTTTGTGCAAGAACACTCCACTCTCCTAATTTCCTTACTATTGTGACTTCTCAATTTTGTGCCACTTTTGTGTATATTGTGGAATAGTTAAATTATATGCAACTCATGTGATAGTTGAATGATATAAAAGTTTGTGGCATTAACTGAATTATGTATAGCATGTGGAAGTAGTTGAATTATATACAATTTGATGAGGTATCCGAATTAGGTGCAAGCTTTTGGAGTAAATGAAAATGTGTGAAATTGGTTAACAATGTGTTTCGGGGGCTCTTTGACAGGTAGATAGGCCTAATTACAAAGGAAACTCTGGCAAAATTTGTTGAAAAATATCGGAGTTAGTGAAAAATTGGGGTTAGCATATTGTGTTTTCAAAAATGATTCCCCGATCCTCATTCGAGGACGAATGATTTTAAATGGGGGAGGATGTAAAGATCCATAAAATTTCATGTCTAAAAATGATTCCCGGGTAGGTTCCCATATTGTTATAGTTGTAGAATTTCTTAGAAATGGACCTTTTTGATGTAAAAAGTACCCTGGGACTTAGAAGATATAATTTCCCAGAATTGCGCGGATCTGCGGTCCACTATGCGATCGCAGATCAGGTATGCGGACCACATAGTGTTCGAATACCTGGATAGCCTGCTGTCCAGTTTGAGGACAGCTATGCGGTTCAAGATGCGATCGCATTTTGAGAATGCGGGCCGCATAGTTATCACATTCTTGCACCTTGATTCTTGCGGAGGGAGTTATGCGACGCACTATGCGATCGCACAATAGGTATGCTGACCGCATAGTGGTCACATACCTGGGCAGTCTGGTTTCCCTTTTGGCCCAGGTGAGGGCCATCTATGCGACAGGAATGCGGACCGCATAGTAGGAATGCGATCGCATTCCTGACCGCATTTCCTACTTCGGGGCTTCTAATTTCTGATTATAAAACTCGACCCCTAGTTTAATAAAACACCCCTCCCCTTCATTTTAACACCTATTTGACTGAAATAGAGATAAGTGAGAGTGGGTTCTAGAGAGAGAAGTCCTCATCTTCCCCAAATTGGTCCTTCATCTCTACTCAGACCCGGAAATTATCGAGTAATCTTCATCTTCTTCACTATAAGAGGTAAGTCCCCACCCCATTTCCCCTTTAATTCTCAGGTTTTGGTTAAAAGGATAAAACACACATGAATTGGTTCTTGAAGATAAAGCTAAGACCTTGCATGCATGTTCATGATCTATTCTAATATAGCAAGAGGGTGTAAGGTAGAGCAATTTTCCACTAAAAAGGGGATTAATTAATCAAAGGGACCATATAGTGTTTGATAAATTGCTAAATGAATTCAAGACTCCTAACTCTAAGTTAAATGTGTCGCATTGTGAACTAGATTGGAGACGATAGAAGGTCTGGTGGGTTAAAAATATAAATTAAAGGGGAATTTTGACTCGAGGTATGTATGACTAGCTTTAATCTTCGTAGAGTCACTTGTTGGTGTCCGAGCATTCGGTATGAGTTTCTTGCTTGACCATATGTGACTTGATTGTTCTAATATATTGAGGCGTAAGATTCTATTCTCTGATCGTTTTAGTTGATCACCATACTACCATGCTACTTGAAATTGTGAAAGGTGATTTCTTTGTGATTACTCTATCATGTGCAAGGTTCGTTAAATGCTTGAATATGTTGGTATGAAAGAATGATAATGAACCCAAATGTGTGAATGTTTCTAAGTGCTAAGGGTTGTGTAGCAAGTGATGAAAGGAGTTGTGGATTGATTTAATTGAACTAAATGACTATGGCAATATCGTATATGACTCGTTGTTTGGAAAGGGATTATTGTGGCTTTGATTTCATACGGATTTTTGGTTGTAATGAATTTATATTCTTGTTGATGAAAATCCTTGTGATTGAATCGTGGGCTGTTATTGTTGCTATGATATGTGATTGTACGGTAGGATCGGGTTTTGCGTTGCAACAGGAGGAATAAGGGTGATATGTAAGAAGTAATAAGGGTGGAATGTGATTGTACGGTGGAATCGGGTTGCGCGCCGCAACAGAATGTAATAAGGCTGGAATGTGATTGTCCGGTGGGATCGGGTTGCGCGCCGCAACATGAAGAAATAAGGGTGGATTGTTGAGAAGGAATAAGGGTGGAATATGATTGTGTTGAAATAAGAATCTGTAAAACTCCCAATTGTGTGTGTTTCTGTATCTTTGTGCAGTAATTGTTTGGTTTCTCTGACTGTCTTATATCTTGTGTACTGTTTGATTCTACTTAGAATAAAGTTTGTTCATACATGTTAGTACTATTCAACGGTACTAACGTCCCTTTTGCCGGGGCGCTACATATTTTATATGGATGTAGGTGGTTCCATAGCAGGTAGCTCAGTCCGCCGATAGTGGTGCCTCCGCTTCATCCCTTCAGCAGTTCTAGTGAGCCCCACTTCCTCTCGGGGCAGTGTGTAGTCTATACCGTCTTCTTTTGTGTATGTTGTGTCATTAAAGGTATAGCCGGGGCCTTGTTGCCGGCAGGTTTATGTAAAACTCCTAGTACTCTTAGAGGCTTCGTAGACACTATGTGGGTTGTATACATGTATTCTGGGTAGTAGCTGTGTTCGGTCGAAATCGTGGTCCGTATTGGAAAAGTTGTATGTATTATATATGGTTTTGAATTATCAAATGTTGAAGGTTAAAAGAGGAAATGAACTTATGTTGTAAATCGTACTTTGAACTTAAATTGGCTAATTCATATGGAACAATGTATATTATAGACACGGGGCAACGCGTTGGGTAGTAAAGGCAAACC
Source organism: Nicotiana undulata (assembly GCA_005239495.1). Taxonomy (NCBI): domain Eukaryota; kingdom Viridiplantae; phylum Streptophyta; class Magnoliopsida; order Solanales; family Solanaceae; genus Nicotiana; species Nicotiana undulata. The sequence continues at coordinate 29,396 of ML271111.1, forward strand.
AGGTCCGCTTGACTGGAATCATCAGGTTAGGCGCCGGTCTCGTCCCTCGGTTTTGGGGCATGACAATTATCCAACTTGAAAAGCCTTGGAGATCTTTCAGAGACAATGGTTAAAACAAATTTACACATGACTTGGAGACTTGTTTATTTTCTTGTGAAGTTAAGTTTGATATTGCATGTCGCTACTGCAATGATAGAAAGGGCTTTTTCTTCGATGAATTACGTTAAATGTGACTTGTGAAGCAAAATTGGTGATGGATTTTTGAATGATTGTTTAGTTTGTTATATAGAGGATTAAGTATTTTAAAGTGTACCTAATGATGCGATCATTGATCATTTTCAAAATATGACAAGCCGTCGAGTACAATTGTAATGAGAATATTTATATTTATATGTTGTCTTTAAGTATTTTGAGATTTTGTAAATATATGTTGAATATTGATACTGTTCCTTAGTTCGACTATTATGATATATTAACTTGAAGTTGTGGTAGGAACCCATACACTTCAATTCCTAGATCCGCCTCTGCTTCGGGTATAATCAAATTAGGATGCACCCGGAGGGTCAAGAAAAAACCGTACTATTACAAATTTTGGAATATATTGTTATAATGTGATGCCTTTTGGGCTAAAAAATGATGGAGCCCCTTAGAAGAGGTTAGTTAATAACATGTTTGAACGTCAAATATGTAAGAACATGAAAGTCTATATTGATGACATGTTGGTTAAGTATATCAGTGTAGGGGATCATTTGAATCATGTTCATGAAACATTTGACATATTGAGGATGTACAACATTTGTGCTTGTGGAGTTGGGTCCGGGAAATTTCTTGGCTTCTTGGTTTCTCAAAGAGGAATTAAAGTAAATCCTGACAAGATTAAGGCCATAGAAGATACCCTGACCAACTGAAGAGTGTAAAGGAGGTGCAAAGATTGACCGGCAGGTTGGTGACCTTTAGCAGATTCATATCAAGTTCATCGGAGAAATGTCAATGTTTCTTTTCACTATTAAAGAAGAAGAATGAATTCTCGTGGACTCCGGAGTGCCAACAAGTGTTGAAAGACTTGAAAAGGTATTTATCCATTCCTCCTTTAATGTCTAAACCGAAGGGGGGAGAATAATTGTTAATTTATTTAGCAGTATCGGAAGTTGCGATGGGTGAAACTAGTCCGGGAGGAAGAAGGTATGCAATTCCCTATATATTATGTTAGTAAAATACTGTTAGATATGGAAACACGTTATCCACACCTGGAAAATTTGGCTCTAGCTCTCGTAGTCTCCCCTCGAAATCTTAGACCCTACTTTCAATGTCACCCAATAACCGTTGTAATGACATTTACCCAGAGGAACGTCCTTCATAAACCTAAATTATAGGGTCGATTGGCTAAATGGATTGTCAAAATTAGTGAATTTGATAGTGAATATAAACCTCGGACTGTGATTAAGTCACAAGTTTAGCTGAGTTTAGGGCTAATTTTAGTCCGGGGATGATTCCTTTAACTGCAAAAAAAAATGATTCTGGTATCGGGAACTTCTTCCGGTGTATGGACTTTATTTATGGATGGCTCATCCAACGTAAAAGGTTCCGGTCTTGGGATAGTATTACTCACTCCTTCGAGAGAAATCTTGAGACAAGCCATTCAAATTGTTTTCTTGACTAACAATGAAGTCGAGTATGAGTCTATGGCTGCAGGACTCGAATTAGCTCAGGAACTCGGTTCCGAGGTGATTGAAATAAAGTGTGATTAATAACTGGTGATAAATCAAATATATGGGATCTTTGGTGCCAAGGAAGATCACATGCAGCAGTACTTGAACAAATTTCAAATTTTTTTTTTCCCGGTTTAGGGAGTGGTCAGTGATTCATATTCCAAGAGAGAACGTGGAAGAGGATGCATTGGCCAACTTAGGTTCGTCCACGGAAATGAAAGGAGTTGATTCCGGTGTAGTTGTTCAGCGGTTATATTTAGTCCTAGACGTGGATGACTACTTCGAAGTTAACTCAAACAACCTAATATGGGATCGGAGAACAAGTTTATAGAATATTTAAGGCATGGAAAATTGCCTGATAATTCTAAAGCCTCCTAAGCAATACGAACAAAAGCTACCTGGTATTGTCTTGTTAATGGACAATTATACCGACGGTCTTTTCAGGGTCCGTTGGCTCGGTGTTTAGGACCATCAGAAGTTGATTCTGTGATGAGGGAAGTTAATGGAGGATATTGTGGAAATCACTCCGGTGCGATTTCGTTGGTGCACAAGTTAATGAAAGCGGTTACTATTGGCTCCGAATGGAGCAAGATGCAAAGGCGTTGGTAAAAAAAACGTGATAAGTGCCAACGTAATGCTTAACTGGCATATCAGCCGGTGGAACTTTTATATTCAGTGGTTTCACCTTGGTCATTCATAAAATGAGGGATGAATATAGTTGGTCCTTTACCTCAAGGTCCCGGGTAGGTAAAATTTCTTTTAGTTTTGACTAATTATTTCACGAAATGGGTTGAAGCATGTGCTCTCAAGAAGGTTGGATAACTAGAAGTGATTGATTTCATTTGCGATCATATCATCGTTTGGTTTGGAGTACCAAAAGAAATTGCTTGTGACAATGGTCCAGAATTTATAGGTTTCAAGATTACAAAATTTTTAGAGGGATTGAAGATTAAAAGGATCTTGTCTTCCTCATACCATCCAACTGCTAACGGTCAAGAGATGTCAACTAACAAGGTGATAATTCAAGACCTCAAAAAGAAATTAGAGGATTCTAAAGACAGGTGGCCGGAAGAGCTACCGAGAGTATTGTGGGAAAACCGAACAACGACAAAGTCTAGCACATGAGAAATACCTTTTTCCCTTGTGTAAGGTGTGGAAGATTTGATTTTAGTTGAGATAGGTGAACCGACCATGAGGTATTACCGGGTAAACGAGCAGGAGAATGATGAAGCAAAGCTGATTAAGTTGGACTTACTTGAGGAGCAACAGAACTTGGCTTATGTAAGAATGATGGCGCAAAAACAAAGGATAGAAAGATACTTTAATCTTAGAGGAATCTCTGTTATTTCAAAGTCGGAGATTTGGTCTTACGGAAGATAACTCATAATATACGGGAAGTCAATGCCGAAAAGTGGAGGCCTACATACCAAGAACCTCACCGGATTTAATCTATAAACGATAAAGGTTCATATCAACTAGAAAATCAAGATGAAGTAAAATTACCAAGAAACTAAAATGTGTCTCACCTCAAAAGGTACTATTGTTGAAATTTTTTGATGGTGCTGAAAGTATGCGCTGCACTCTTTTTTTCTTCGTCCAGTTTTTGTCCCAGATGAATTTTGTGCAAGGTTTTGAATTAGAGAGCAACATAAAGCTTTATCCAAAGAAGTATAGTCAATAGCAACAAGAACTCCAGTGCTCGAATTCTCATACTTTGCATCCGAAAACTAGAGGAGGGGGAGGGAACTATCGCATTCAAAGCACTAAAATTGTCAATGAAACCGGATAATACTGGAAGCGAAAACTATATCTTGAACATAAAAGTTTAGTTGATATGAAAGACCTCGATTTAGGACCGAGGACTGTATGACCGGCCCTGTAAAAATAAGTAGTACAAATTACCCACATATATTGGTAGTTTGTTTACGTAAGCGAATGTATAAACTTTTGGCTTACGTAAATGTACTTTTAAAATAGAAGGAATAAAATAAAGTCCTTTTGTATTTAAATCTTATTTATTGTCCAAATGATATGGTTTTTCCTTTCGTCTGAATATTACTTAAACTTCAAATGCAAGTGATTGAATGAACATGAGACGTCCTATTCAAGAGCACCGTATACATAAGGGCCCTATTATGAAACCCTCATAATTAAAGGGTAAAAATCAAAATTATAAACGTAATAGCCCATCCTCCTAGTGATATTGTCTGCTCTAGGCCTCAGCCCTAACGGGTTTCAAATGCATCACTAGGGTCTAAGGATTGTTAACTTATATACCCAACATCCCTTTTGTGTTTTGCCGATGTGGGAATCTGTCTAAAGTCTGGGGTGTTATATACACCCCCTCTTATGGACTCAGCGTCCTCGCTGAGGATTTCCCACCGCATGGGATTCGCCTAGACTCAGCACTGAGGATTGCCCCACCTAATCGTGATGTGCCTAAAATCAGTTGAACTCTGACTCACCATCTGCAAGGCTAATACAAGAGTGGCTCTGATACCATCTGTAACAACCCACCCCGTTAGTGATATTGTCCGCTCTAGGCCTGGGGCCTCACATGTTTAAAATGTGTCACTAGGGTCTAAGACTTGTTAACTTATATACCCATTATCTCTCTTCTATTTTGCCGATGTGGAACTCTGTCTAAACTGTGTGGGTGTTACAATAAATACCTGGTACTAAAATTAACCGAATGTAAAAAATTTCAGTTTTTATAAATTGAAAAATAAAAAGTTGTCTTTTGCACAAAACATAAGTAAAAAAGATATCTTTTATTTTAAAAACACCGAACCAAATAAAGGTTCCGTCATAGTTACAAAAGCAAAAAAAATATTAGTTTGATTTATCAGCGGAGTCTAGAGGATAAGAAGTCTTTGTTGCATCTTGTAGAAATGAAGATTGTTCAGCATAGGGTTCAACACCTTCATCCGTATCTTCTTCATTATCTTCAACTTCTTCCTCAGTTTCCGAGCACTCTAAGAAAGTTCTTGAGGAGCTTGAAGAAGTGGGTCGGACATGAATATTGTCGAAGGCAGTTGTCTCTAAGGCAAGGGCTTCGGCGATGCAACATCTATATTTAAAATGCCTTTTTGGCATCCTCCAAAGTTTTCCTCCTTATGTGATAAACTGCATGAGTTTTCTCAAGCAATAAATAATCTTCTTGATTTCAAAGTTTGGCTTAGAGCCTTTGGATTTTCGATTGCAACCGCTCATTATCAACCTTCAAGATTTCATAGGTCATGGAAAGGTCAGTATTGGTCTTCGCATGTTTGCGATTTTGCTCCATGACTCTTTTGAGCCTTTCCTCCATTCTTGGGCTCTTCTCCTCAGCCGCAGTAGATTCCTCAAATTTTTAAAGTAATTTTTCTTCCAAGATGTTGATTATTTCCATGGAAGTTGTCATGACCCGAATTTCCCACCGTCGGGACCGTTATGGCGCCTAACAGTGAACCCGCTAGGCAAGCATGTTACTGATTATTTTACCTTATTCATTTATCTTTAATAGTCATCAAACATTATAACAGGTCAACGGAAAGTAAAATGAGATAGAACAAGATATCACAATTTGATTTAAATACTTATACGAAATCCAAGGCAAATCATTCCCAGAACTAGTGTCACAATCTCACGGACGGTCTACGAATACGACAACTAGGGGTTTGAACAAAATATAAGTATACATCTGTCACCGAAGTAAGTAAGTACATAATAGAAATAAAATAGGAGGGGACGCCAAGGCCTGCGGATGCCTGCAGGACTACCTCGGGGTCTCCACTGGACTGAAGGCAACAACCTCGATCTAGGGTCTGAAGGGTCCAATACCGGGATCTGCACAAAAGTGCAGAGTGTAACCTCAATACAACCGACCACATGTACTGAGTAAATGTCGATCCTAACCTCGGTGAAGTAGTGACGAGCTAGGACACGACAACCAAATAAACGTGTGCAGTTTAATCATGTACGAAGAACAATAATAATAACAAGAAATAGGCAGCTAAATTCAAAGGAAAGGGGAAACATGTTGAGGGGAGGGAATATCAAGCGATAAAAATAATGAAGTAAAGCGACAAAATAAATATACTCAACACCACAGAAATAGTAACACAAAAGCAAGTGCACAACATCACCCTTCATGCTTTACTCTCATCCTCACTATAAATCAATAGAAACGGCACAACATCACCCTTAGTGCTTTTACTCTCATCCTCACCATAAATCAATAGAAACGACACGACATCACCCTTCGTGCTTTTACACTCTCTCACAATATCATACAAGGTATCACCCTTCATGCTTTACTCTCATCCTCACCATAAATCAATAGAAACGACACGACATCACCCTTCGTGCTTTTACACTCTCTCACAATATCATACAAGGTATCACCCTTCATGCTTTACACTCTTCCTCACCCAAACAAATCAAATGACAACAATTCGGCAAGGAATCAATAGTATAAACAATAGTAAAAGAAACCATGACGTCCCGACAAGGGAGCCAACAGTAGAATTAATATCATCCCGTCAAGGAAAAACAACTATAACCAATCTCACTTAGTTACTTGACTTCACGTAATAATTCTCAACATGAACCAATACTCAACAATAGGCAATACCAAGGAAATACCATCAACATGTATACTTATCAACTTAAACTCAAGTAGTGCTCAATGGAAAACCGCATAATTCACATTATACGACTCACGGGCAAGCTTGACACCAAAGTATAGATACTCATCACCACACCTATACGTTGCACATTATACTAACACGTAGAAAATAAGACACAATACTTACTCCCTCAAGCTAAGGTTAAGACAAACACTTACCTAGGATTCCACAACCAAACTCAAGCCTCAATTACCGCTTTCCCTTTCGAATTCGCCTCCAATTCGATTGTATCTAGACATAATTAACTTTAAAATATCAATAAATGCTAAATAATTCAACCCCAATGCTTAATTATAGATTTTCTATCATTCTTCTCAAAAAGTCAAAAATCGACCTCGGGCCCGCTAGGTCAAAACATGATGTTCGGACCAAAACCCGATCACCCATTCACCCACGAGCCCGAATTTGTAATTAGTTTCGGAAAATATAATGAGTCTTAATGGAAAATGAAGGAAACGAGTTTAAGAACACGAACCTATGATTTGGTGATGAAATACCTCTTCAAAAATCGCCCAAGGTCGGATTCTATGGAAGTAGATATGAAAATATGGTCTTTTCCCATTTTTGCTACTGTTATAAAACACTGGTCAGACCTTCTACGCTTTCGCGTGAGGTCTGTCGCATTCGCGTAGCAGTGGCCCTATTGACCTTCGCATTTGCGAGATACCCCATGAGTTCGCGTAGGTATACTCCCCCCTGGCCTTCGCGTTCGCATGCCTTTGGACGCGTTTGCATAAGGTATCAATCCCCCACCCCCACCCCCCACCCCCAGTTCCAACCTAAGTTTGTGCGTTCGCGTATGACCAGACGCGTTCGCGTAGAGCACCCACCCAGTGCTCCGCGTTCACGTCATGGTCTATGCGTTCGCATAGAATAACCCAGGCCCCTTCCCCGTTTCTCTTCATGTTCGCGTGGGTTACCACGGCTTCGCATAGCATAAAATCACACACACCAGATACAACAATCTCACACCAAATTTTCCAAGTCCAAAACACCTCGATGCCTATCTGAAACTCACCAGAGCCCTCGGGGCTCCAAACCAAACATGTACACAACCCTAAAAATATCATACAGACTTACTTGTGCAATCAAATCGCCAAATAACATCTTAAACAACGAATTTAGCATCAAAATCAAAGAAAATCTCAAGAATTTCCATAGTTTCAAATTTTACAACTACGGGTCTGAATCATGTCATATGACCTCCGTTTCTTACCAAATTTTACAAGCACCACTCAAATACTATATTAAACCTGTATTGGGATCCGGAACCAAAATAAGGGCCTGATACCATTAGTTTCAAATATAGCCAAATTTCCAAAAACTCTTATAATTTTAGTTAAACAATTTCTTTCAAAAATTCATTTCTCGGGCTTGGGACCTCGGAATTTGATTCCGGGCATACGCCCAAGTCCCATATTTTCCTACGGACCCTCCGGGACCGTCATATTCAAATTTTAAAGGCAAAATTAGTTTTTTTCTCAATGTTTTTCATATAAAAAATTTTCGAATATAAGCCCGGACTACGCACGCAAAACGAGGTGAACAAACAGAGGTTTTCAAGACCTCGAAACACATTTTTGACTTTTAAAATAAGGGATGACCCATTAGGGTTCCAGATAGATGTCGGGAAGGAATTTTCTATGTTCCCTTGATTGGGTGATCGGGGGGAACACACATCTTCCTTTTGTTCGGTTGGGATCGGCTGTGAGGCAGGAGCTGGTGATATAATAGAAGTTGAAGGAGCATCAGAAGAAAAACCCTTCTGACCAGAGGTGATCCAACATTTTCAACTAATTCAAACTCTTGAAAGATTCCTTCTATATCATCCGACTGAGTTGAGGGAGTTCTTCTTTTTCTTCTTCTCTGAAGAAATAGTTTCATCATCGTTCTCTGTTTCATCTTCATCAAGGACCATTGTGGTCGGTCCTTCTAGGATCTCTTCTGTGACTGAGGGCTTCTCCTTTGCCTTAGCTTTAGAGTTATGCTTTCTTTTCGGCTTTTTCCCCTTGGCTGGGGACTCAAGGAAGATATGCCTTCACTGTAGTCACGAGCCGTCTTCCGGCCAAGGGCTTCTTGAATCCATTGTTGTGCCACTTTCGGGTCATGTGAAACCACAACGGTGGGATAGACAGAAGATCCCTTCGGAAGACCTACATATTATTGTAAGTAGTCAAAAATTATCTCTTGCATAGTGATAAAAGTTAAGAAAGGAAAAGGGAAATTTTTTCTCACCATGGTTCTTGCCTTTCCAGTTGATCCTGATTGAAATTTCCTTCCACATACGGGAATCCAGTGTGGAAGTATCTAGAATTTTCTGAACCCATTGAGTTAGGTTCTCAACTACAGGAGGAACCCAACTGGTGGCTGAAATAAAAAGAAAGAATGTTTAGTAAAGAGGGGAAATTTCTTTAACACAGTAAAAGAAGGATATTAAGAAAGCTTACGGGTGTAATTCCAAGATTCGAGAATAGGAGATGATGACGCTGGTAAAATGTCCCCAGGAGCGACAACAACAAACCTCTCCATCCAACCACGATCGTTGTCGTCATCAACACTAGTAACGATGGCATGGTAACCACGTTTGCTGAGTTTGATCACGCCTCCACAAAAATTCTTAGGGGCATAGAGGTTGATCATATGAGCAAGAATCAGGTTTTCCTAAGTCCAGGAACATATGAATCGAAGGCAAGCCACAGTGTGCCATATTGTCGGTCCTACTTGAGCTAAACAAACTCGGTAGTTCCGGCAAAAATCCAAGATAATTGAGTCTATTTCCTTGCCAAGTTTAAAGTAAAAGGGTACGTGTAAACGTAATACCCTGGTCTGCTGAATGTAATACTCTCCACTTCACCGAGGGCTAAAACTATAATGTTTTTTCAGTCACATTCCTCTTTTACAACAAGAATACTGGTTGGGTGAATAAAAGAGGGATATTCACCAACACCTTTGTTTCTGTCGTTATCGGGTTCATAAGGTTTCTTTTGAACATAGAGATCCTTTTTGCAATACAAGTGAGAATGGATGATTGTGTTAGTATAGGGAGGTACGGCATCAGGTTTTTTAGATTTTTCTTCTTGGATGGGCCGCTGCCGATGCAAGTTCATGTGTAACTGAAGGATGAAATGGCTGAAACATGGTGATGGAAAGTACGAATTTGTAAGTTTTTACTAAGGAAATGTGAATTGCAGAAAAGCTTTAGCAAGACTCGGAGAAGAAAGTTTGTAAAAGTTAAAGATGAAAGGGGTGAAAAAGGGAGAAGTTTATAGGCGGCACAATGCAAGGCCATCATTACCTAGGTAACTAGCAAAAATAATTGTAGAATTGAAGGTTAACACATGTTCGGTTCGTTAAATGCAAAGAGACGTGCATCATTGCAAGTGTCATAAATCATTCAAGAACTTTCCTGCCAAGAAAAAAAGTCTTATTTACTTCCCGGTCACATCAAGTTGAGTCACCAGATACAAGCATGTGACTGGTATTGTAAGAGCTCCGAAGATACCAAGACTAGAGAGAAGAATTTAAAAGCAAGATACCGATTGAAGAGGGAAACATTAAAGGAGAAACCGTTATAGAGAATCATAGCATTTACTCTCAACGGTTATGCAACTAACAAGAGGGATCTATATTCACCTTATAAAGGAGCTTGATTCGGGGATCCTCCCCTAATTTGGCTATAAACAATGAAATTAGTACTTATTGAAGGACACAAATTACTTTTATAAAAAGTTCCAAATATACCCCTATACTATTAGAAAATGAGCACATTTTCCCTTCGTTAATACTTTAGTACATATATGCCCTTACCGTCACATAGTTGGTCCATATATGCCATTGTATTATACAAAATTGAGCACATTTTTCCTTCGTTAATACTTTAGCCCATATATTCCCTTGGTGTCAGATATTTTGTCCATATATGCCCTTTTTCAAAACGGAATCCACCCAAACTAATTAGTTCTTTTGTTAATTATATAAAGTGCATTACAAACACTATTTTCTTTTTATTAATACTTTTTTTCTTTACCTTTCTCTTTTCTTTCTTCTTTTTTATTTTTAATTTTTTTTACTTTTTCTTTCTCCCATATCCGATTTCATCCATTGCTGATTCCTTCTCCATTTTTGTCACCAATTTCACTTGACAAAACTCATAAATTTCTGCCAATTTTACTAACAAAAATCCCATATATTCTTCTGACCTGAATGAGATAAAAATTGTCGAAGAAATTTTTTCGGTACTGTTCATTGGGTGAAGGGAGTATGTGGTTACTCAGATTTTGAAGGTCTTGTTTCTTTCGGATCTAAAGCTCCACAGTGAACAACACCTTCAAAAGCTGAATAACCATATACTCCCTTCACCCAATTAACACTACCGATAAAATTTCTCTGGCAATTGTTTTCTCATTCAGGTCAGTAGAACGTGTGGAGTTTTTAGTAGTAAAATTAGCAGAACTTTATGAATTTTGTCAAGTGAAATTGGTGGCAAAAATGGAGAAGGAATCATCAATGGAGGAAATCAGATATGGGAGAATGAAAAGTAATAAAATAAAAAAGAAGAAAAACAAAAGGTAAAAAAATGTACTAGTAATAAAAAGGAAATATTGTTTGTACTGCACTTCAGTACAATTAACGAAAGAACTAATTAATTTGAGTGGATTCCGTTTCGAAAAAGGGCATATATGGACCAACTATCTGACATCAAGGGCATATATGGGCTAAAGTATTAACGAAGGGCAAATGCGCTCAATTTCGTATAGTACAAGAGCATATATGGACCAACTGATAATAGGTGAATTATACTATAATTAGGCCCCTAATGAACCACATTTTGTATTGCTTTTAATATAAATATTGATAACAAAATTCTCTGATTAGTGTTTTCATGCATTACAGGTTATATATCACAAAAGGAGTCATTTGGAGCAAATTTGGAATCAAATCATAGAATAGGAGGCCAATCACATAACAACCAAGAAGTGCACAAACAAAATCGAAAGAAATTAAGATCTGAAGGCAGGCCACCGCGGCCGCGGTCGACCGCGGTGCGACCGCGGTGGAAAGACCCAATTTTAGAGAACTTAGCCTGCCGCGGTCCTGGCGCGACCGCGGCGAAACACGCAAACCTCAGGGACTTTATTTGTAAACACGGGATTTTAAGCCCCAAACCCTATATAAGCATAAGAAGTCCGCCCAAGAAAGGCAATTCAGTTTTTGGGGAGCAGCAAATTGAGGAAAAACACTTGGGAGGATCAATTCAGTCAATTCTTCCACATCTTCTCTAGTGTTCATTGATTTTATGTCTCAAAACATGATAATTGATGATTGTATGAACATGTGTGGCTGAGAACCCTATTGTTCTAGGGTCATGGGTAAAACATGAAAGTTATTTTCAAAGTTTAATTTAACGAAGTTGATTTTATCATATTGGGTTGTTTATTTAATTATGTTCTTAATTATTTTACTGAGTAGCTAACAGTGAAATACCATCCACGAATCTAGAGTTGAACTCGAAAGTGGGAACTCTAGATTGCATATAGAATTAAATAGAGCAAGTTCTTGAACCCGGGCATCGGGGAACGGATTCGCAATTAGGATAGACATATACCTAATTGCCTTGCTTGGTTGAAATACAGGAGGTGCAATTGCGTTCTTGTTGATCTTGATTCCATAGACATATAGGCATTAAGTTAACTTGAATAGGCGAGTAAGAACTCGAAATATTCTTATAAGTAATATAAAACCTGTCGATCAACACTCCAGATAATTCAACTAGTTATTTTAAGCTAAGAACATAACTCGAGTGTTAAGTAGCTCGTGACCCTCGAATAATCCCTCTTATTAATTGTTAATCGAAATTGCTATTCGTTTTGGTTGATTTTTAGTTAATTAATTACTTGGTATTCTTAGGTAGCAAATTAATTCATCATATCTCTTGTGTTAAATTTCTTGAACTGATAAGTCAAGTGAGTTGATTTTGTCAAATGTTAATCATAAGTCTTCGTGGGACGATACTCTACTCACTACTTTATTACTTGACGACAACGTGTACTTGCGTGTGTGTTTGGTCGCAGCAAGTTTTCGGCGCCGTTGCCAGGGACTTAGAAATTAGCTGTTTGACTAAGTTAAGCTTTTATTACTTATTTGTTCAAGTTTTACGTTTCCATTTGTTTTGTTTGTGTCAACGCAGGCTCTTCTCTTGAATGCGGAGGAGTAGAAGCGAAGACAACCTCCTTCCTTTGGATCCAGAAATTGAACGCACACTTTATAGAACAAGGAGGGAGTTCGAAGAAATAACGAGAATAAACGGGGAGTTGGACATTGTAGTTCAACCACATCTAATAGAGATGGAAGGTAATGAGGAACGTCCGGTGATAGAGGCAGCAAGGCCCAATCTGGCCAATATGACTCAGGCTATCGTAAAGCCTGACATCACAGGGCATTTTGAGCTCAAACAGTACATGGTACATTTGATTCAGTCCACAAGGCAGTATGTGGGTCTATCTCATGAAGACCCGCAAAGGCATATTCAGAACTTCTTGGAAATCACGGACACTTACAATTATCTGAATGTTTCCAAGGACTATGTCAGGCTGACACTATTTCCCTTTTCACTATTGGGGGAAGCTAAGGAATGGTTGCAAAGAGAGCCTGCAAATTCAATCAGCACTTGGGATGATTTAGCAAGGAAATTCTTAATCAAGTTTTTCCCTACCAAAAAGACAAAAGCATTGGGATCCAAATTCTTGGGTTTCATCAACGGGAGGCGAAACACTTCGTCAAGCTGGGGAAAGATACAGGAAACTACTCAGAGACTGCCCACATCATTGTCATACTGATGAGGTATTGAGACACACTTTTGTTGATGGGCTAGATGAAGCATCGAAGATGAATCTTGATTCAGCTTGTGGGGGTAGTTGCATGGCCATACCATACAGTGAAATTCAACTCTTGCTAAATAACTTCACTGCTAATGATCATAATTGGCAAAGAGATGGGGATGCTAGAAGAGCGACTAAACCAAAGGCAGCAGGGGTGATTGAACTTGATGATTTTTTATGCCATGAGAGCAGATATTGCAAAACTGGCGAATCAGATGAATAGAATGACAATGCAGCACACACAAAAGGTACAACATGTGCAACAAATGTCTACTTGCTGCGAGATATGTGGTGACGGTCATGTGAGTGACATGTGCGCCACAAATCCAGAGTCTATATATTATGTGGGGAAACAAAACAGGGGTCAAATGAATCAACATGCACAATATGGGAACACATACAATCCCAATTGGAGGAATCATCCTAATTTTTCATTGGGCGAAAATCAACAAAATCAGAATAAATATAGGCCCCAAGGTGATTTCAATCAACCCTGGAAACCACCCCAACAGGCAGAAGAGAGTACGAATGACTTGCTTAAGAAGTTGTTGCTTGACAACCAACAGCTCAGGACGGATTTCAGGAATCTTGAGAGGCAGATGGGACAATTAGCAGCTAAATCAAAACACTAGACCTGCAGGTGCTCTTCCCAGTGATACAGAGAAAAATCCTCAAGTTAATGCAGTTATACTCAGAAACGTGAGGGAATTAGAGGAAGTGCCAAATAAGAAAAAGGAAGAGCCTACACCTGAGGGAGAACTGATCCCTAAGGCAACTCCTGAAGAAAAGGAAAATAATGCAGGTTCAGAGCAAGTAAAGGTTGACAGGCCACCACCCCCTTTCCCCTAGAGGTTGCAGAAAAAGAATGATGATCGCATGTTCAGCAAATTCCTCTCTATGTTGATCCAGGTTCAATTAAATATTCCATTGGTGGATGTGCTTCGTGAAATTCCAAAATATGCTAAGTACATCAAAGATATAGTGGCTCACAAGAGAAAACTGACTGAGTTTGAGACAGTTGCACTTACTGAGGAGTGCACTTCAAGGGTCCAGAACAAGCTCCCTCAAAAGCATAAGGATCCTGGCAGTTTCACCATACCTGTGCGAATTGGAAATATTGATGTGGGTCGTGCTCTGTGTGATTTGGGGGCAAGCATCAATCTGATGCCCCTGTCTTTGTTCAAATTGGGTTTGGGAGCTCTGAGACCCATTACTGTGATGCTGCAATTAGCTGACAAATCCATAGCCCACCCTGAGGGAGTTATCGAAGATGTGCTGCTACAGATTGGGAAATTCATCTTCCCATCTGATTTCATTATTCTTGACTTTGAGGCTGATGCACAAGTTCCAATCATATTGGGACGACCTCTCTTGGCTACAGGTGATGCAATAATCAAAGTGAGAGAGGGAAAAATGATAATGAGGGTAGATGACAAGGGAGCAGTATTCAATGTGTACAAAGCAATCCAACTTCCCCGCCACTATGAGGAGCTTTCCATGATATCTGTTGTTGAGGTTGATGAGTAACTCCTTGACACGAGTGTACATCTATACGATTCTCTAGAAAAAGCACTCATGTTGTTTGATAGCATGATTATTGATGAGGAGGTTGAGGAGATGATGCATATCCTAGATGCATCTTGTGCGTACATGTAGGGGAGAACCCCATTTGAACCTCTCAATAGGCCGAGTGGGCCTTCGCCAAAGCCATCAATTGAAGAAGCTCTGAAATTGGAGCTTAAGCCCCTACCCCCTCACCTTCAATATGCTTATTTGGGGAACTCTAACACTTTACCTGTTATTATTTCTTCTGAACTGTCTGAATTGCAGGAAGAGAAGTTATTGAGAGTGCTAAGGGAGCACAAGAGATCAATTGGATGGACAATGTCTGACATAAAAGGCATTAGTCCAGCTTTCCGCATGCATAAAATCCTCATGGAGGAAGGGCACAAGCCAAGTGTAGAGCAACAACGCCGACTGAATCCAATCATGAAAGACGTGGTAAGAAAAGAAGTGATTAAGTGGCTTGATGCAGGTATTGTATTTCCTATCTCTGACAGTAAGTGGGTAAGCCCCGTTCAATGTGTACCCAAGAAAGGAGGGATGACTATGGTGGTCAATGAAAATAATGATTTAATTCCTACAAGAACTGTCACCGGGTGGAGAATTTGCATTGACTATAGAAAATTGAACAATGCCACCCGGAAAGACCACTTCCCCCTCCCCTTTATTGACCAAATGCTTGATAGATTAGTTGGCAAGGAATACTACTGTTTCCTGGACGGTTATTCGGGGTATAATCAGATTGTTATAGCCTTTGAAGACCAAGAGAAAACCACATTTATGTGTCGCTATGGCACGTATGCGTTCAAACGAATGCCCTTTGGTCTCTGTAATGCACCTGCGACTTTTCAAAGGTGTATGATGGATATTTTTACTGACATGGTTGAAAGATGTGTGAAAGTATTAATGGATGACTTCTCTGTGTTTGGGAACTCTTTTGATAATTGTTTAATGAACCTTGATAAAGTACTTGCTAGATGTGAAGAGACAAACCTGGTCCTAAACTGGGAAACGTGAGGGTATAGTCTTGGGGTATAAAGTGTCAAATAATGGTTTGCAGGTGGATAGAGGAAAAGTGGAGGCGATTGAAAGATTGCCCCCACCGATGTCCGTCAAAGGCATTCGCATCTTTTTGGGCCATGCAGGTTTTTATCGTCGTTTCATTAAAGATTTTTCGAAAGTGTCTTCTCCTCTGTGCAGGCTATTAGAGAAAGATGTCCCATTCAAGTACGATGATGCATGTTTGAAAGCATTTGAGGAGCTGAAGGGAAAGCTGGTGACTGCACCAATTATTGTC
Source organism: Nicotiana undulata (assembly GCA_005239495.1). Taxonomy (NCBI): domain Eukaryota; kingdom Viridiplantae; phylum Streptophyta; class Magnoliopsida; order Solanales; family Solanaceae; genus Nicotiana; species Nicotiana undulata. The sequence continues at coordinate 45,513 of ML271111.1, forward strand.
GCTCCGGATTGGGGGAAACCCTTTGAGCTAATGTGCGATGCAAGTGACATAGCAATCGGAGCTGTTTTGGGGCAGAGGAGAAACAAAATATTCCACTCCATCTACTATGAGAGCAAGACTCTGAATCCAGTCCAGATGAATTACACCGTTACTGAGAAAGAGTTGCTTGCAGTGGTGTGGGCGTTTTACAAGTTCAGATCCTATCTGGTGGGGACAAAAGTCATCGTCTACACAGACCATTCAGCTATTAGGTACCTATTTGAGAAGAAAAACACCAAGCCAAGGCTGATTCGTTGGGTCCTACTCCTGCAAGAATTTGACTTAGAGATCCGAGATCGAAAAGGGACAGAAAATCAAGTAGCTGATCACTTATCCCGACTCGAAAATCGGAGCCACGTAGCTGAGGGGGGTCAATAAAAGAAACATTCCCCCACGAGCAGTTATTAGCTATCACCTCTGGTGAGGCCCCATGGTATGCTGATTATGTGAATTTTATTGCAAGTGGAGTGACACCATCGGAATTGACACCTGATAATAGAAGAAGATTCTTACATGATGTGAGGCTCTACATGTGGGATGAGCCATTCTTGTATAGGCAGTGCGCAGATCAGTTGGTGCGTAGATGTGTTCCTGAGGAAGAGATGAATGCAATATTATATGACTGCCATGCCTCACCATATGGCGGTCATCTCGGTGGGGACAGGACTGCTCAAAAGGTTCTACAATCAGGGTTCTATTGGCCAAAGTTGTTTAAGGATGCACATGCCTTTGTTAAAAGTTGTGACAGATGCCAAAGAACTGGAACTATCACGAAGAAGCACGAGATGCCCCTGCAGAATATCCTAGCAGTTGAGCTTTTTGATGTCTGGGGAATTGATTTCATGGGACCATTCCCATATTCTAATGGTCACAGGTACATCCTAGTGGCAGTTGACTATGTGTCTAAGTGGGTCTAGGCCATTGCTCTTCCTACTAATGACACAAAGGTGGTGGTAAGTTTTGTCAAGAAGCACATCTTCACACGTTTTGGGACTCCAAGAGTGTTGATAAGTGATGGTGGTACTCACTTTTGTAAAAAATTGCTGAATAATGTTCTTGCAAAATATGGGGTCAGGCACAAGGTTTCCACTGCCTATCATCCCCAAACGAGTGGTCAAGTGGAAGTGTCAAACAGAGAGGTGAAGCAGATTTTGGAGAAAACAGTGAGTAGGAATAGAAAAGATTGGGCCTCGAAATTGGATGACGCATTGTGGGCATATCGAACTGCCTACAAGACCCCCATTGGGACTTCTCCGTATAGGTTGGTTTATGGGAAAGCATGCCATTTTCCTGTTGAGTTGGAACACAAAGCTTGTTGGGCGATTAAAAAGCTACATATGGAGATGGACTCAGTTGGTGAAAAGAGATTGCTGCAATTAAATGAGCTTGATGAGTTTCGACTGCACGCATATAAAAATGCCAAGTTATATAAAGAAAAGACAAAAATGTGGCATGACAAGCACATAAAACAGCGTGAGTTCGAATTAGGCCAGGAAATTCTCTTGTTCAACCCAAGGTTGAAGCTTTTCCCCGGAAAGCTTAAATCTCGTTGGTCAGGTCCTTTCGTTGTGGTAAGTGTAAGGCCTCACGGAGCAGTGGAGTTGCGTGATATGATCTCGACAGGAACATTCTTAGTAAATGGTTAGAGAATTAAGCACTATTGGGGTGGTGACATTGGACGTCACAAGACCTCGATGGACTTGGATGATGCATAAGCATGTGTTGAGTCGTGTCGCGACGTAAAATCAGGCGCTTCATGGGAGGCAACCAATCGATTGTTGTACTCGTTGCGCCGCGACGTTAAATCAAGCGCTGCGTGGGAGGCAACCCATGATAGTAGTGATTTTTAACATGTTGTTTTGTATACATGACAGTAGGGAGGGCGTTGAAAAAAAGCCTGGGGCATAGAACGAATATGGTATGGTGAAAACGAGGTGAAACAATAGAGTAAATTGCAAAACCACGATTACAGGCCTCGAAAATCATCACTGCGGCTCGACCGCGGTAGAACATGCCCTCGGAATCTCATCGCGGCCGCGGTGAACCGTGGCACGACCGCGGCAAAAACACCTCTCTGAATTTATTCACCGCGGCCGCGGTGAGACCTGTATCGCCCAGGTACGTTATCTAAACTGAATTTTTTTTTCTTTTTCCTTTTATTTTATTTCGTTTCAAATTAAAATAAACCCCCACCTAACCCATTAACCCCACTATTTCCCTTAAACCTTCCCCATCCCTTCTCACGCCATTCCCCAACATCTCTCTCTCCTCTTCCTCTCTTCTTTTCTTCCACCCCAAAACCCAACAGCCCCATTCTCTTCCCCTCCCCCCTTCCCATTCGACTTTTCCCTTTCCCCCCCACCAAGAGAAACTCGTCCCCATCTCCCTCACAAGTCCACCATTGGCAACCCCTCCAAGTAAGTTTTCTTATTTTCTCTTTTTTTTTTTCTTTTTGTAATTTATGCTTTTTAATTCGTTATTTTGTCGTAAACCTTAGTTGTTGTTGTACAATGGGTGTTACCCACCAAGTTGAGCGTTGTTGTATGGTGGGTGTGGCCACTTTTGGGCTAATTTATGATAGTTGAGGGTATGTTCAAAGTTTTTGGTATCTTGTGTGGGGTGGGGTGGTTAATGTGGCATGGGTGTTGAAAAATAAACGATTTTCCTCTATTTTGGGGGCCTATGTGGATCGGTTGTGTTAAGAATTGAGGCACATTACTGTCGATGGGGGCCTACGCAGGTTGGTATGTTGAAAGTTGAGGCAACTGTAGTGACAGTTAAGCTTGTAGTGTATGTTTTGATATGGGTGCACCCCGTAATGATGTACATTGGCCACTTGTGGCGAGTTTGGTTTGTTTGGTAACCAGTGGGTGGTAAAGTCCGAGTACCCACCCTACTGGCACATTTCTAGGCATCTCCTAATTGTGTCCCTCTCTGGTTGCAGTAATCATGGCCCACCGAAAGCGCAGAAACACTGGAAGCACCTCTTCCGCGCCCACTTGGGACAACACCCGTTTTCTGTCCCAGGAGGCAGAGAACCGATTCAATGCAAAGGCTGCCAAAAATTGTGTCCATGAAGTACCAGTAGACCAAGCAGCCCTCCAAGCTAACAGCCCCGCCATGTGTGAGGAGATCCGGCGGCGAGGGTTGGACTTTTTGTTTGAGGAGCCGGAGACAGCCAACATAATGATGGTTCGAGCCCGGAACATATGTGCCACTCTGTCATTGTTAGGGACAAGATGGTGGAGGCCTCCGTGGCGAGAATTCGTCACGTTTACAGGATACCACAGTTCACCGGCGTAGTCGATTACTACCAAGCCCATCAATCTCCATCGGTGAATTGGAACATGCTCATTGAATCTATCTGTCTGAGTGGTCAGCCTATCTGGGTGAAGGAGAACATTACACTCCATTCTAGTTCTTTCACTTGGGAGGTGATTTGTAGCCGGTTCTTGCCCACTAGCAACACTACTGATGCGAATGGACAGCGGGCATTGTTGGTGTGGTGCTTCGTCAATAGGATGGACTTCGATGCTGCCCGTATCATTGGGGATGAAATGTTGTCGCATTTTCTAACCAAAGGGTTTTACTTCCCCTCACTTGTCACATGGTTGTGCAAACTGGAAAATTTGCCCACCAACCCCGGTGATGGGAATTTGGCAAAGAAGGCTGCATTCCGAGCTGCTAAGATAACTGTGGGCAAAGATGTCACCACGCCCATTGAGATTGATGATGATGAGGCTGACCCAACCCTGTTTCACCACCACGGAGATCCCACGATGGGTCAGGACCCTCTGGGTCCCGGTCGAGCGCCAGACTGCCCACTTTGGATGAGGAGGTGGCTAACTTGCGCACCTCAGTAGATGGCCTGCACGTACGGTTGGATGCAATGTCCAGACGGCAGGCTAAGTCCGAGAGCAGAATGATGGCGTTGTTCCGCGCAATTGGGAGGGCCTGCAACATGGACCCCTCCTCCATCTCCGACTCCAAGTGAAATCCAGGGAAGTTTCCTTACCCTTATGTGCTTTTATTGTGATTTTTCATGAGGACATGCCAGATTTTTCTGTGTGGGGTGGGAGACTTATGTGTTGTTGTTGTATGACTGTTTTGGTTGGTTGATAGTTGAATATAGATTGTTTTTAGTTGTGTTTTGTGTCACCGCCTTGGCCCGACGATGGACACCTTTCGACGGGTCTCTTGAGGATTCAAGTCGACATAATAAAAAAATAAAAATAAAAAAATGAATTTTTTATTTTCTCTTTAGGTAGTGTAGTAAACCCCCCCTTGGTTTTTATTTTGACCGCGTTTCTTTTCAAAGGGTTTATCTTAAACTGGGTTAGGTAGATTTTTTCCTTTTTTAGGAATATTAGGACTCTCTTGGGCAAAGAAGGGTAAGGGCAAGAATGCACCCCTGAGTGGATACACCTGAGAACAATCAGAACGAACTCGAGGGTGTGACGCTTAGGCTCACTTGTAGACTCTTATATCATGCCTTAATTTTTCACACTGTGTCTAACTTGAATGCTCACTTGAGAGTGTCGATGAACCAATTCGGAATGGATTATGTGCCATGTGTGTGTGAGGTAGTTACATCTTATTCTATGTCTGCATACGATACCTAGAACTTGCCCTGTGTGTGTACGAAGCGAAATAGAAGTTGTTCGGTACTAGAAAGGATATAGGCAAATTTGTTTTGTGAAGCCTCCATAAACGTATCTCCACCTGTAAGAAATAAACCATAGTTAACCCCTTTGAACTTATAGCCTGTTTCTTTGATAACCATATGACGATCCCCTCTTTTTGTGTTTGAATAGCTTGACTGTTTGAACGTGTACCTCCTATGAGCACTTGAAATGTTAGAAAATATATATAAAAAGCAAAGTGTGGGGTAGTAGTGTGGTCGGCACAGGAAATCATGGAAATAGACTGAAAGGTGCAATGAAAAAAAAAAAAATAGAGAGATATATAAAAATAATAAAAGAAGGACAATGAAAAGATGTAGTCCTAAATATTGAGTGGCAAGGAAAAGCCAGTTGCACCTAGGAAAAAGTGGGAGTGAATTATGAAACAAAGTGTGGAAGAACAAGTGGGCTGAGCACAGAAATCGGGCTGAATGTCAAAGTTAATGTATTAAAAGTGCTTAGGGAGGTTAGTCACTATATCCAAATGTATCCTACCCGTCCCTTAGCCTACATTACAACCAAATAAAGACCTGTTGATCTTAGACTGAACGACTCAATTAGTGAAGTATTACACTACGGGAAATCCTATGGCGTATCGGTGTGACATATGAATGTTCTTTGTTGAGAGTGAGTGAATTCTTTCCATTTAAAGTTCATGTTCTTTCTGATTATATATTTGTGGAACTTCTCTCAACCGTGGATGTGAGGGCATGTAATTCGCGCAGAAAAGGTAAGTCCTCACCTCTATCTGGAGTACTTTGAGTAAGCAAAAGTGTGACATGGCATGTAGGGTCTTCACTTGAGGTGTGGTTGTTGCGCAACTTGTAGTGTTCTTGTAAAATTTGCAGGTATGGCATAAAGGGATAGTGCATTAGAGGATTAGGCCTAAAAGTATGGTTTAATTGCTCGAGGACGAGCAGAGCTTTAAGTGTGGGGTGTTGATAATAGGTGAATTATACTATAATTAGGCCCCTAATGAACCACATTTTGTATTGCTTTTAATGTAAATATTGATGACAAAATGCTCTGATTAGTGTTTTCATGCATTACAGGTTATATCTCACAAAAGAAGTCATTTGGAGCAAATTTGGAATCAAATCATTGAAATAGGAGGCCAATCACATAACACCCAAGAAGTGCACCAAAAAAATCGAAAGAAATTAAGACCTGAAGGCAGGCCACCGCGGCCGCGGTCGACCGCGGTGCGACCGCAGTGGAAAGACCCAGATTCAGAGAGCTTAGCCTACCGCGGTCCTGGTGCGACCGCGACGAAACACACAAACCTCAGGGACTTTATTTGCAAACACGGGATTTTAAGCCCCAAACCCTATATAAGCATAAGAAGTCCGCCCAAGAAAGGTAGTCCAGTTTTTGGGGAGCAGCAAATTGAGGAAAAACACTTGGGAGGATCAATTCAGTCAATTCTTCCACATCTTCTCTAGTGTTCATTGATTGTATGTCTCAAAACATGATAATTGATGATTGTATGAACATGTGTGGCTAAGAACCCTATTGTTCTAGGGTCATGGGTAAAACATGAAAGTTATTTTCAAAGTTTAATTTAACGAAGTTGATTTTATCATATTAGGTTGTTTATTTAATTATGTTCTTAATTATTTTACTGAGTAGCTAACAGTGAAATACCATCCACGAATCTAGAGTTGAACTCGAAAGTGGGAACTCTAGATTGCATATAGAATTAAATAGAGCAAGTTCTTGAACCCGGGCATCGGGGAACGGATTCGCAATTAGGATAGACATATACCTAATTGCCTTGCTTGGTTGAAATATAGGAGGTGCAATTGCGTTCTTGTTGATCTTGATTCCATAGACATATAGGCATTAAGTTAACTTGAATAGGCGAGTAAGAACTCGAAAGCTTCTTATAAGTAATATAAAACCTGTCGATCAACACTCCAGATAATTCAACTAGTTATATTAAGCTAAGAACATAACTCGAGTGTTAAGTAGCCCGTGACCCTGGAATATTCCCTCCTATTAATTGTTAATCGAAATTGCTATTCGTTTTGGTTGATTTTTAGTTAATTAATTACTTGGTATTCTTAGGTAGCAAATTAATTCATCATATCTCTTGTGTTAAATTTCTTGAACTGATAAGTTAATTGAGTTGATTTTGTCAAAAGTTAATCATAAGTCTTCGTGGGACGATACTCTACTCACTACTTTATTACTTGACGACCACGTGTACTTGCGTGTGTGTTTGGTTGCAACACCAACTATGTGACGGTAAGAGCATATATGTACTAAAGTAATAACGAAAGACAAATGTGCTCAATTTCATATAATACAAGGGCATATTTGGACCTTTTCCGTTTATAGAAAAAAGGCTAATATTACTATTTCATTCTGCTAAACATCATTTTCTCGGATCTAATTAATTCATGTGTCTATAAACCAGTTAGAAATTTAATTGTATCGTATTACGGGTAAACACTGGTATTGGGCTACATCGACACGCTTGACAGTGGTAAAGTCATTGTCTGCAATGAAGAATAAGAACTATACGAATTTTGTCAAAACTCAATCCTTTCTCAAATATTTATTCTGTTGCCTCGTAAAGATACAATTATACCTTGTTGGGGCTATTGCGTACTGCACCCCTTAGTTGCAAGACTACAAGTAACACAGCAATGAACTAAACGTAAAACGACATGCACCCTTGAGAAACTGCCCAGCTTAAATTCAGGGCATGATAAGTGTCTAAAAAGGTAAAGAGACTAAAGATCCATAGTAAAATACTATCTGGAACAGCACGATGCCTTTTGCTTTGACATGTCGGTTCCATTGGCAAGGCTAACCCGATTGACTGATAATTCTGCCTTGTATGAATCAGAATTGAGAACTTTCCGGCTCAAATTTTTGTATATCTCGCGGATGACAATTTCAAAGGCTGTTTTGACATTAGTAGAGTCCAGAGCAGATGTTTCAATAAAGAATAATCCTTCCTCTTCTGCAAGGTTTTTTCCTTCCTCTATACTCACATCTCTGATGTTCTCCAGATCACACTTGTTTCCAACAAGCATCCTTGCAACTGTTGTATCACAGTGAGCTGCATTACCATTTAAGCAATTGGTTAAAAACCAAATACTAACACGAATATTGAAATAACACAAGGGGGAAAGTAACACAACTCCAAAATGGTTCTAAGTTTAGAGAAATAAAATTTGATCTATGAATTTAGGTTTCTTCTCTTGACACATAAGTAAGCACAGGTTGGACTTCATACAAGGAAGACTGGGATGTGACTCTTCATTCACCATAAATTGTATGTATGTCTCATATTTATCAGGCTACTCACAATAGCTGTACCAGTAAATAATCTATATAGCTGTCCATAGCTGGCCAGTTATTACATTTTTCACAATCATATGTAGACAAATAATTTGCCTTGATACAATGTAGTCAAAAGTGCTTTTATCGTCACCAACTCACTTTGAAACAGAACACACAAAATGAAACTTGCAACATGACGAGCTTCAAACAGGTTTAGAACAAAGTAACACATAAAATGCTCAGGAGTGAAATTATCAGCAAAATTGGTACTTTTTTTAAGAAAAATAATCCAGCAGAATTGATACTCTTACAGGTAGCTTATAGATATGAACCTTATGCAATAGTAACAAACAACTGCTACAACCAGAGTCAGACATCATTAGTTTTCTATTTCCATGTGTAAACTGTTGAGTAAGAAATTGAGTAAATCAAGAGTAAACAATTTAGTAACTGGGGAATTCCATTAGCTGTTCCCAAGTAAATGTAGTTGCTAATTTAAACCACATATGCAGCATCGAATCGCAACTTATAACTCCAATAAAGATGAAGTACACCCAAAAATTGATGAGTAGGCGGCACAATACAAGTTAATTGATGTCAAAATGAGCAAATGAGCATTTACCAAAAAGGGAATAAAATGCACAGTATCAACTATTCCAGCTTATATAAATCAACAGAGCAGAGAAACAATGGAACCAGATCAAAACAAAATCATTGGAAATCCAAGTCCAAAAAGAAATCCGCAAAAGTTGACAACTTTAGATGCTTGCCAAATAAAAATCCAAAGGAAAAAGGGGCTTACTGTTGAGTTCATCAAACCAACATTTGATATTCTCAAAAGTGGTCTTTCTGCTAATATCATAAACAATGAGAGCCCCAACAGCACCTCTATAATAAGCAGAAGTGACTGCCCGGAAACGTTCTTGACCAGCTGTGTCCCAAACTTGGGCCTTAATTTCCTTGCCATCAATTTCCACTACTTGGGTTTGGAACTCAACTCCAATGGTGGCCTTAGAGTTATGGTCAAACTCATCACGGGCAAAACGCGACAGCAAGTTGGATTTGCCAACAGCAGAGTCCCCTATAACCACAATCTTGAAAAGGTACTCTTCTCCTACTTCTTCTTCCGCCATTTTCTCGGTTGGAACACTAGTGATGATAGGACTAGAGTGGGGAGTACTTAACTTATACTAGGAACTACAAGTATTATAGTGAGAGATGTGACATAAATAAAAGGGCCTATATTATAAACGAGGGTTATGGCACTATTGATTGACCTAAGAAGGAATGTACGTAGAAGACAAAATAAAAGGACAGTGGAAGAAAAATGGTGGGATTTGAAACGCGTGGATGAGTGAAGTTAAGCAGTGATACACTGCGCAAATGACGGTGGATAAAGGCGAACCCGTGTCTGGTCGCTGCTCACAAGTCACAAGTCACGGATTCATATCTACACTAAATAATTGACGGGGTTTAGTCGGTGTTTACCTTAAATTGCATAAATTTATCATCATTATTAGAAGACGTATTAAGGTGAGAGTGCATACTAATTACCTATGACTAACGTGCACATATAAAACACGCTTTCATATTTTAATTTATTACGAATAAACACATATCGAGTGTGTATAAGTTTTTTTTTCAGATCAGAATTAGGGCGTCTAGTGAAATTAGGCATTAATTTCTTAGTTTTGAAAAAGTAATTTACATATGTAGAATTACACAGGAAGTATAATATATAATAAAATAATATTAGCATCATATAAAATTAGATAAAATAACATTTCGATACTTTGCGCACATTCATCTAAAGAGTGAAATAAGTGTGGATTTGATTGAGTTATATCATTGTTCCACGTGTGTTATTGTATGGTTTTCCAAAAGTATTGTTCATAAAACATTTGCAGTACTCTTCCAATTACTGTAAATATTTGGATTGGATATTCAAATATTACTTTGATATTAAAACTAACCTTTGTTAAGCAAGTCGGACGGAGTTGATATAATTAGCTCAGATAAATTGTATAAGGTTTCTAAAAATGTCATAAATTCTTGAACTACTCTAATCATGGGATTGATGTTTTTTTTTCATGTATAACACATTCATGTTGGGTGTTAACGTGCGTGGGTTACAAAATATTTGGATTACTCATTCTGAACTCAAGCTGTTTTGGGAGGAGTTGGGATTTCCTCTGGTAAGGTTTGCTCCATTATCCTTATGGGTTAAAATTAGACCGAGGAAATTTAGAATGCGGAGACGATTATTATGAGTGATTTGCAAATCAAAGGGTTTAGTTTGGCCGAGGTCGATCAGTGCTCAACAGAACGAGCCGTCGAGTGGTCTATCACGGTCGAAGACGAGCAACATAGATAGAAGTAACAACTAGTTTTGTATTGGGATCTTCAGAGGGAATATTCTATTGAATATTTTTTCTATTTGTACATTTTAGGGTTCTTTGAGAATATCCTTATAAATAGTATGAGAGATAAGATAAAAGGCATGTAATATTCTATATGATAAGAACTCTTTCGAAAAGTAAACTCTCTAGATAAACACAAAGAACAACTTTCTGAGGAGATTCAACCTTTTTGGATTATCTATTGTCATTTCCACCCGATCCGAAAAAGTGTCCAATAGTCTCGTGTATTCTTGTCACTCATCATTATCAGAGGAATGAATCATTCATCTCATTCAATATTGGGTGAATCTTTCTCTTTATTTATATTTAGTGCAATTTATTGGTATTTAATACATGATACCTCTTGCATATGATACATTTGACACATTTATTGCTGGTGCATTAAGTCTTTTTCTCCACTGTTCACTTTCTTCATATCATTAATCTAGGATCTATAGTTATTAACTTTAACTAGGATTAACCCCCTTTAATAACTGATTAATTAGTTTAACCAAATATTATTATTTTTTTGGTCAAACAATTTGGCGCAGTCTTTGGGAATTTTCTAGTCAATGTCTGTATACGGTTAAAATCGGAGAGTCCGATTTTATGACCATTATGGAATTTCATAGCCCGTCTTCAGGGAGCGAGGAGCACACTCCGGGGTTTGACACCGAGGGAGCACATCGAGGATTCTCCACGATTCGACCTCGGGGCAGTGTGAATTGATAGCTATCGATGAAAAGAGGGAATCCCCGAAGGCACGTGGTCGGAGCTGACCAAGTCTGCAAGAATAGTACAAGTTCGTACCGAGACATTAAATGGTTGTATCAGCTGCATATCCTTGTAATAATTACACATGTACTATATTGGAATTCCCCTCTCCTTTATAAAGGGGACCCTTATCATTTTTTGTACACATGATATTCAATACAAGAGGAAGAACATTATCTGCTCTCTAACCTAAACGTACTCTCCTATTGTTCCATTGATTTATTGCTTACATTTATTGCGTTTCATTGATTGTTCTTAATTTATTTCTCATTATTGATCATAAGGAGGCTATCTTCGAGGCCCATTAAGTTGTTAGTCCTTCATCGATCATCCCTGATCAAGCATATTAGATCGACCCCGAGGCCTAGTTTCGGCCAGCTCGAGACCTCGTCTCAAGACTGTTTGGTTTGCATAACACCACTGCCCTTAACTATTATCTCGTTTTTCTAGCTCACAATCAGCATCTAATACCTAACAACTGGTATTAAAATAAATCACATATTTTTAGAATCACACAATCAAATATAATTGAGATTACCATTTTCAAGGTAAACAATGTCTTAGATCCTTTCAAATCTAAAAGAAAACAACGCAAAACGTTGTCTTTTCTTGCGCGCATAGTTTAACATGGAAGGTAATGGAGAATAAAGGATGAAGGCAGTAGCCAGTCTTACTATCAACCTCCTAAACACCATCAGCGAAGTCACTGAAACAAATGGTGAGGACATGATGCCAAACGCTCCCCCCTGGCGGAGTGGTTCACCCATCCCTCACGGCAGCATTACAACCTCACGCGGTAAAGGGGCCTCTACGTCCACAACGGAAGAGGCACCACCAACCGTGGAAAAGCTGCTCGAGGCATAGTTGACAAACACGCTAACCAGCATCCCCGACAAACCTGCCCAAAGGACGAATAGATAAGATACGGGAGTTTGCGTCACACCAGTGATAGATGAGTAACACGACCCTCCTTCTATAACAACATGTAACAATTGTTACTCACAACGTTAATAATGCAGGTAACGACAACCTCACAGCCATTTTGAGGAACATGGAGAACGAGAACAAAATGCTCTGTTACCAAATGAAAGAGCATCAAGAAAGGGTAGACAAAATACCAAGCGCCCCAAAACTCCTACCAAAAAGGGACGCCAGTCGGTTCGTTGAGCCGCCATACAGTGACGAAGCTTCACCACAAGCCATACCTAAAACCTCCAAAATTCTGACGTACCTGAAAATATATGACGGTATAACGGACCCTGGGGACCATGTGACCCACTATCACCGCAGTAAAAGGCAACGACCTCGCCAAAGAATAAGTGTCTTCCATATTGCTGAAAATGTTTGGTGAAACCCTCACCGGGGGAGCACTAGCTTGGTATTAGCAGCTACATGCTCGCTCCACAGAGACGTTCGAGGAAATGGTCGACAAGTTTGTAACTTCCCATGACGGGGCTAAGAAAGCAGAGGCGAGGGTGAATGACATATTTGCCATTAAACAGTCATCGGGTGAAGGACTAAGAGATTTCCTCGACCGATTCGACCGTGTGAGGATGAACTTACTAAATGTATCAGAAGGAATGGTCATAGCATCTTTCCAGAACGGGTTAAACAAGAGAGGTTCGAGGGCGACCAAAATATTGCTAAGACGACTCATGTAATATACCCCGACCACTTGGGGTGAGATACACAACGCCTACTGCGCCGAATTATGAGCTGACGAGGACGACCTCAACGGGCCAACTCAACGATCGACCTCAGTTGTAACGACCCGGTCTGTCGTTACGTGAAACCTGCATTTTAATTGTTTTTATTGACTTATTATAGATTGGGTATTCTATTATTAATGTGTTAGAGTTGATAGGCTTGAAATCGGAATGGTTAAATGAGAACTCAGGCACTTAGTCCTTAAAAATAGCCTTAAAATGGGAAAAGTCAACTAAGAGTTGACTTATTGGTAAACGACCTCTGAATACAGATTTTATGGCTCGGATAGCTTTGTTAGGTGATTCGGGACTTAGGAGTGTGTTCAGAATAATTTTGTGATGTCCGGTGTTGAATTAGGCTTGAATTGGCGGAAGTTAGTTTTTGGCTATTTCCGGATGGCAGTGGAAAATAGGCTATCGAGGTCGAAATGGAATTCCGACAGTTGGGACATGTTCGTAATGTCATTTGGACTTGTATGCAAAATTTCAGGTCAAACAGAGTTGATTTGGATAGTTTCGGCATCATTGGTGAATTTTAGAAATTTCAAAGTTCTTAGGCTTGAATCCGATGTAATTTTGGTGTTTTGATGTTAGTTTTGATGTTTTTAGAGTGAAAATAAGTTTGAATGATGTTATGGGATATGTTGGTAAGTTTGGTTGGGGTCCCGAGGGGCTCGGGATTGATTTNTTATGGGATATGTTGGTAAGTTTGGTTGGGGTCCCAAGGGGCTCGGGAGTGATTTCGGGTGATTAGCGGACTCATTTGGACTTAGAACAATTGCTGGTTTTCTGGTGTTTTTGCACAGTGATTTTGTTCACTGCGATCGCAGGAGAAGTAGTGCGATCGCAGAGGGTTAAATTGGGGCAGGCGAAGTTTGTTCTGTGCGATCGCAGATGTGTAGGTGCGATCGGGGAGCATAGAGGGGATAGGCAGTGCGGTCGCAGGTGTGTTTGCGCGATCGCACAGGGGAAAATGGCGCGCGTGTGAGGAAATGTTGTGCGGTCGCGTGTCTTGAGATGCGATCGCGGAGGTCAAGGCGAGGAACACTGTGCGATCGTGGGGCGTTAACCGCGATCGCGGAGGGCAAAATAACTGGGCAGTATTTAAATATTTCATCCGCGACCTAAACC